>LPNX011142660.1:0-13205 GCA_001517045.1 Pseudotsuga menziesii | reverse complement strand
AGCAGTCCCAGATACATAAGAGTACAATGGCCATGAATAGGCATGATACATGATATCACATATGTGGTCATTGCCACGTACAATATACATAGATCAGAATATCCATGATGAATATATACAAATGACCATGATCTCCAAAATGGCTGAAGATATACAATAGATCAAGATCTCCATAGTGGCTGGAAATGTCTGACATACACTGGAATCAAGTCACGAGAGCTGAAATCTCATGAACACTGGCACGATCAAGGAGGTAGCATTTAAGAGATGCCACCAGTCTGGAAAGTATTCTACACAAACCGCTACGAGTACATGTCCTACTATGTGAATAGAGGTGTCGAGGTCGAACATAGTAGTCCATCGTCTGATTACCGGTCATTAATGTATACTATTAACAGATGCGAGATCACCCACCAATAATGAAAATGGGAATCAAGGTACTAGAGTGCAAAATAACAAGTGTGAATAAATGTGTTGAGGTCAAACACTTGAGAGGATCCATGAATCAGGGGACATTGATGTATTCCCAAGAAACTGTCGATGGCAAGAGAACCTGCCACAGATGACTGCAAGTCTCAAGGCACTCAAAATGACTCTAGACTCCAATCCCAGAATAAATGATCTAAATTCGATGGGATGAAATCCGCTAGAAGGAGGACATTAAGGCATCCCCCATCATCCAACACGAGGTACTCAAAAAAGCTTTATAATGTGGAAGGACTCAATCATAAGGTGCACAAACTAGTAACTATACCAGGAATGGTCGACATGCAAATTCAAGATAACTGAGGAATGGCCGACTCAGGTTTCAAATTCCTTCGAACAAGAGCATAACGGCATATGGTGACTGAATGAAGGCAGCATAGACTCGATATATAAATTGGGACATCTCTGTGACATAGGAGGCATCAACAGAGGCTCCATAGGGACTGGAAGCTTAACCAGTCAGTGGAGATAAACTCAGATAAACAAGTACAGCTCCTAAAGTCAAACTATAACCCAACCAATGGATGTGATATACAGTGCTCTGTTCGAAGGTGACACGACTTGACAGCTGCCAAAGATAACATCTTTCCTTGTCCAGATTTTTGGTTTTTTTATTTTTTTGGAGTTTTTCAGTTATTTGAAAAGATTGAAAAAAGAATAAACAAGCTTTATAGTTACAAACTAGGAGGAGACGAGTGTCATAAGGGAAAACAAACTAGTTCCAAGCAGTGGAACATACCTATGCTCAATGCAAGGATACATGTGTAGGATATCGACACTCGGGGGAAAATCCCCTCCCGGTAAAAAGGGAATCAAGCTGCAAAGGATATAAAAAATGGCTCTGCATGGCTAGGTGTGAGACAAGCTTGGGCTATATGGCTGAAACGCAATGTCAGGGTAGCTGGAATAAAGCTCAATGAGGTAGGAAAAGCTCATGATAATGCATCCACAACTTGACATGAGGGAGTCCTGAGGGAAATATGCCAGCATAAGATCAAGAGGAGTATGAGGCTCTTGCGAAATGTCATGGCAGTACTATACAATGGACTCCCACACCCTAAAGGAGAAACAATCGGCATGGGCACCAAATGCAAATAAGGTGCTAACTAGGGTACCCATGTAAGGTGAAGCTCTACCACTCACATCATGCCACTTCTAAAGCAGCAAGAAGGTTCCGTGACATAATAGAGTGGGTCCGTACCTAAGGTCATGGTGATATGGTCACAAGGTTATGCAAAATGAAAATGGTGGTGAAACCTAACCCATATGCCAGTTTAGACATGATACTTGAGATCGACACGAACGGGTCAATCCAACGGCTGAAACGACACTAAAAAAGGTCTTCTACAACACCAATTATGTCAAAAACGGTCCAAAATGGTTAGAAAATGTCGAAACTATAGGAAAGGGGGTAAAAATTTTCAAATATTTGAAATTTTTTCTATAAATAGTAAAAAATATAAATCATTTGAAACTTTTACCCATTTGAGCTCTGACTTTAAACTGCAAATTCCAGGAAATCCAGCCGGCAGAATTCACAATCGTTTCTTCCAGGTATTTACTCATACTCTCTACTTGTATTTTGACATAATTTTTATAGATTTTTATGTTCAAATGAATTTTTTAGGCCATCCCAAAATGAGCGCTACAACCCACACAAAAATCGAGGCTTTTTCCACGTATAGGGATGGATATACGTGGAAAAGGACCTCAAACCCGCGTACATACGCGGTATTTTTTCAAAACAGTCACGTATGAGGCCTCGCATATGGTTTTCAACTAAACTAATGGGAAAATTTTCAATATATTTTGCAGGATGGTGCTAGAGTGGAGAGAATGTGAGCATGGTGAAGTAGAGGAAGTAGTAAGGGCCGACTTAACGGCTCAACAAGCTTTATGTGCATGTGGACTCTACAAGTTTTGGTGTCTTGGTGGTTTGAGGGCCAAACCAAGACTGCTACAGATGTTGGTAGACTATTGGGATCCAGACTCAGAGTTCTTCTGTATTGATGGGATGTCCCTCACCATAGAGGTGGAGGACATATACTTTATCACTGGTCTTTCTAGACAAGGGGAGGTGGTGAACCTTCATTCCCGAGGTGGGCCAGGGGGTGGCCTGACTATCGATGAGTACATAGCCGTGTACTATTTTTCAGACACTAAGAAGGTGGGGAGTCAAGTCCCTACCAATTCTATACAGGTGCTGGGCCTAAAGGCCATATTACCAATGCTAGGTAGGATAGCAGGCTTAACAGCACTCCACCAGGCCTCTTGACCTTTGATGTTCTATGCAGTGGAGTGCATGAGACCCACAATCTATGACTGGAGTACTACGCTACTGAGCAACATGAAACACTAGCTCAGTGAGTGTAAGGCAGACAGGGTAGGGACCTTCAAGTTCAGCAGTATCTTGAGCACATTTTTCTTCAAGCGTGTTCCAGGATTGAGCCCTAGAGTGGATGTTTCTCTCCACGGGGTTCGAGATCCGGCCCAACGACGTTGGGAAGATGCGATGCACAAACTGGGGGGTGGTAGGGTGGCCAACCCATATCCAGCTGACTTCTTTCCATGGTGGCGATGATAGGTTGTTTCCATTGATGACTACCCCTATGCAGGGATAGATTTCCGGGGGGATCTGGACATGCCATTGCCACCGGGATCAGCATATGGCGATATAGGTAATGAATCTTGACCCTCACTCTTTTTAAATTTTTTGAGTTATTTAATTTTTTTTGTATTTTCTTGATTATGTGGAATCAAAAAGACATGTTTTTGTGTGACAATACATAGTGACATCTACCATTTATGTGCAGATGTGGGACCACGGTGGCCAGAGGGCTTCCCTCGTCATAGACGGAGGGGAAGAGGAGATGACATCACGGGTGTGGATGCGGAGTGAACACTCCAAAGAATTCATACCAACTTTGTGAGACTGACTCATAGAGTTCCCATGGCACAAGTCAAGGACTTTCTTGAGGCCATGCAACGGCAGGTGGTGGCTGTACCACGCGCATGGGTGCGTTTATTTCAACGGCTAGCTAGAGCCATAGTGACTTCATGCAAAATCTGCACTTATGAGGATTTAATCTAACTGAATATTTTCGGCATCTTTCGAATACCAATCTCAAGTGATAGGGATGACGCATTATCATACGAGAATGAGTAGCAAGATCATCCAAAAATACCTCGATAATTGACTTGAGATCGTGGAAAATCAAGTTCATTGCCCACTTAAATGTAGCTCTGGTGTTTTTAAGGTCGAAAGGCATTTTTCGATATGCGAACGTTCCCCAAGGACAAATAAATTCATTCTTGTGTTGGTCCTCAGGTTTAATCTATATCTGATTATACCCGAAAAATCCGTCCATAAAAGGAGAACACCTCGCTCCTCGCACACTCATCCAAAATCTGATCTATAAATGGTGTGGGGAAGTTATCCTTAGGACATGCACGATTCCAATCGTGGAAATCAGTGCATATGCGGATCGATCCCTACTTATTATCCACTGGAACAGGGTTTGAAACCCACTTTGTCAAGGGAATGGGATAGATGAAACTGGCTTTCAACAGCTTCTCTATCTCTGCCTTAATGGCGGGTGCTTTCCTAGGATTCACGGCGCATAAACATTGTCGAACAGGCTTAGCATTGGGGTAAGTCTTAATCTCATGTTCAACAATTTGAGGGTCAATACCTAGCATCTTGTTGTAGGACCAAGCAAAAATATTGTGGAATTCCTTAAATAGCTCGGTATATTCCAGAATCTCAGCTTGGGAACATTCTGGCCCAATATAGACATTCTCTATTGTGCCAAGATTGCGAGAAATGTTGATAGGAATCGTTGATGATATGTTCGCCATGTTTCCATTAGCCATCGGACCAGGAGAGCTTAATGGAACCATAGGACTACCAAATTTCTGACTAAGAATTTCCCTATAATCCTCATGCTCCAAATGGTCAAGCACTGGAAGGAAGTACGAACTATGATGAAGTTCCTCCCATGGTGGCTCAACTCCCGACATAGCCTCAATAATCGCTTCATCTGAAGGGAACACCGTATCAAGGCAGTCATGGGCATGAGAAGACTGTACTAACCATGCCGGTAGCACATAGGGGTCTTCCTCCCCCGTCCGTGAAGAGGAAGAACAAGGCTCTGCAACATTCTTGAGGTTAGCTTGATAAGCTATCATAGCTGCAGGAAGTGGCACGCTCGTCTCGACAGGCTCACTCAAAGTACTCGGTGCAGGAAGAATCCAAGGGTCTTCCATATGACTTGTGCAAAAAGGCACCGATATCATAGAAGTCGAAGCCTCATCGAAACTAGATTCTATCACGATGATCGGTACAGGACAACTAAAGCTTCCCATGAGGGATGGATACATGCCTACACCCACACTCCCAGTTGCTGGCTGAGAGTGCTCAACGATTGGGATCGAATCTCCTGAAGATGTAGTAACAGATGGATTCTTGAATGTCATCTGATCAATCGTTACAATCTTCCTGTTATGTGGAAAGCATACAACGCGGAACAAGGTAGAAGCAATGGCTTGCATACTGTACATCCAGTTCCTACCCAGTAGGATATTATAGTTAAGGGGCGCATCAACCACCTCAACCTCTATCGCAACGGTCTTCCCTCCCAAACAGACTTTAAGAGAAGGAAGGATTCCGTGTAGCCTAAAATATCTCCCATTGAAAGCAGTTAACATAGTCGCTGATTTAGATAGCTTAGGAGAACCGAGACCCTTCCAACAGGACAAAGACATCATAGAAGCAGCAGCGCCCTCGTCAATCATAGTACATTTGACGGTCATACCAAGACATTCTACGTGCACTAAAAGAGACACATAGTAGGGAAAGTGAGGCTGATGTCCTGCGGTTTCAAATTTGATCATAGAGGAAGAATCATCATCGTTCACACCAAGGGCAGAAAACAACGCCTTACTTTGCGAAGGACAACTCTAAAGCACTTCCAATGCAGACATCGCACAAGGAGTATGGCCCAAATCCTCGACAACTGAATAATTCTGGGTGGCTCAGGCATTTGGATTATGCCCTGAATGCTTAAGGACTCCCTTAGGAATGTGAGGTGCAGCCTCAGGTTTATCCGTAGGTTTCTCAATGTGCAAAGGGGTTCTTGGTGGATCAAGTTATTTTCCTGGGCTGGGTTGTGATGAACTATAATCTTTCGCATGAGTCACAAATTTCACAGCACGGACCATGTTAATGCACCCACGACCACTACCCTTGGGTGGATCATCATCACTAGACTGCTCATGGGACTTCGATTTCATATTCTGGTTATGCGGTAAAGGGTTCGTTAGCACAGCTGGGCCTTGTGCTAAGAATCTTGAAGCTTCATTAATCCGAGGGCACAAGTAAGTGAGGTGATATTCCTTACATAACTTGCAAGGTAATTTAACCTTACGTTTCACTTGCTTGTCCCCCCCAGCATTTCTACCATTCTTGTCATTATTGTGAGCATTCTCATTCTTATTCCCACCCTTTCGATTATTATTTTTACCCTTTTTTCTATTTCATCTGGGCTGTTGGTTTCCCTTCTGGTCTGACGATTGCACAGAAATTACATTCGCCGTTTGGGAGGGTTGAGACAAAGCCGTAGCTTGTCCCGAAGCAGATTGGTTGATTGACAATTTACTAGCTTGTTTTGCAACCAAATCTGTAGGTTTCGCACTTTCAAAACCCGCAATGCCATCAGCATGTGGTCCAGGTTTGACTTTGGGATCGAAACTGGAACGAGGATCGTTGGGAATAATCTCATACAACAAACCGGACTGAGCATAGATCAAGTCCAGTTCCTGTGCCCTAAATATTGCTTGTTCCGAATTCTGCACTCTGGATGTGGAAACATCCTTCGCTATATACGGCAATAACGACTTGAGGAACCACTCAAGAAAAAAATCCAACGGTATAAAAGCTTTAATTAATCTCTTCCATCTATGCCACTCTTGAATATGATCAGAAATATTGGTGGATTTATCTTGTCGAAATTTCGACAAGAGTTCAATACCAACGTCATAGCGCACTGGTAGCTGGAAGTGATTAACAAAAGTCATCGTAAGGTCATCGAACAATGTAAAAGCGCCCCTAGGTAACTCTATATACCATTTCGCAGCAGGCCCTGTGAGGGTGCGTTGAAATAGTCTCAAACAGACTGAGTCCTGATGTAACGAATTCAAAGAGCACCAAAGGTAAAACGTAGTAACGTGTTCGCTCGGATCCTCTCCCGGTTTTCCTTTGAACTTAGGTATGTCCTAAGGAAGCTTAGTAGGGACAGCCGGCCAAGCCGGGTCGTGAGCCACAGGATCGTTTGTAAGTCTCGATAAGTCAGGAAGGTTAAATGTCACAAGGAAAGGGAGCCTAGGATGATGAGGTCGATGGACCGCTCCCTGGTTCATATAGGGTTGATTACCATCATGGCCTTGGCCATAGTGTCCTCCTCCTGTCTGACACGTATAGGGTGGCGTGGAAGTACCATAGTATGGTGGACCTTGGCTAGTAGGAGCTACAAAGCCGTAATTAGGAGAGTATGCAGGTTGTTGATACCCACCTCCATAAGGTGAAGAAACCTATCCATACTGTGTCCCATGATAAGGTTAATAGGTCATCGCATACAATGCCCCATGAGACACTCTGTAGGTAGGAAGATATGCTTCGGAAGTAGGGATATATGCCCTAGAAGTAGCAAGGTGACCTCTAGAAGCATGAACATAGCCTCTCAACGTAGCGGGAGGTATGTGAACTTGAGACACAATCGACCTAGTAACTGCATTATGGGCCTGACTCGTAGCCATATACCGACTCAAAGGACCACATGAATAAGGTGGAGGATGTACATTTGAATAACTAGGGGCCGAGGACAAAGGAACCTGAGTAATAATATATGTATTACCGCCTATCGTCACTCATCTCGGATCTGGTATCCTAATCGGATCGCTAACCCTAGACCTAGGAGGGAGATACGATGGAGCTTCCACCACTGGGACGGAAGGTGCAATGTGACTAGTGCTCCCAAACCTCTCCGCATGGTAAGGAATGAGAGTGCCCCCAGGCATAGTGCTAGGCTCAAAATTGGATTCGACATGAAATGTCAAATCATGCATAGGAAAAACAGCCATACCATAACTACCATAGCTAGTAGTGGCACGTTCAAAATGGGTCTCGACGTCCTCTGGCATGCCATATCGGTAACGCATCAATGGGGAATCAGCCCTAGAGTGAGTAGGTCTATCGTGTAAGGGTCCTATCTCAGAAATAACAGGACCTAACTCAGCTAAGTCGGGTGAAGGATCATAAGTAGGAGTAAATTCGCCATCGTCTACATGAATGGGAGGAGGTGGTTCAGGAATACCTTCTGAAGAATCCCCCATGGTGTGTGAATCAATGTGTGACATAGTCCGCCTGGACTGTCTAGGTCTCTCTCCCAAAGGAGGAGGAGAAGTAGAAGGTGGAGGTCCTGCTAAACGACGAGAACGGCGCGGAACCGCACTCGAATCCACAATGACTCAAAAAATATCAAAGACTCTCTACTTACATAAACCCTAGGCCAACTATCATGCACAGAGAAATCACTAATAAAATATAAATCCAAATGCAAGCAAACAAGGGCTAGATAAGTGAGATCCCGAATGAAGCAGGTATGTCTTGCCTAGGAGAGGCTTGAGACTCCCATACACAACAAGCGAAGGTACGTAACCAATTATTGTGGCCCTCAGCTTCAACGCGTAAAGTGACTGTGCTGTCCAACCCCAACCTGGTTGGGACACCTGTAGAATAACCTCTACAAGTACCCCCTTGATATCCTAGTTAAGGCCACTAAGGTCACCTCAATATACTCAATGCTCAGGTGGATATTCGTAGGCGGGATTGACCGTATGGGAAGGGTAGGAAAGCCTGAAACTCTCGAAAGAGCCCCTAGATACGAATACAATCCTAAAAATATCTCCAGTGCTACTCAGTTATGACTAGGGGTCATCCCAATCAATAACCGCTCACACTGCCTCGTGCTTAACTCCCTTTTGAGAGGAGGATCCTGAGAACACTGGTTATACCAAGGATTCCACACACTCACTGTTATAGCGGATTTCACCACTCTAGGCGAATCACACTTTGTATGGCCTTCCCTTGTCCTGCTGTAGACTCCTTAGACCCTATGGACCATTTTTTGTCCTTTGATGTTTCCTTGATCATCCCTAAAATCACATGAAAAATGCTATACGTGACTTTTAACCATATAAGCGCGTACATACACGGGTTTGACCACTAAAACTGCGTACATCGGGATGTGTGCATAATCCAAATCCTTTTGGAGTTTTCCTTGACATGGATCCAACTCATTTGACTCCTGGCCTTCCATATTCCTTGAGATCGCTCGGATTCGACCTTTCATTACCCCTTTGAAAAGCTATATAAGGAACCCCTTGGTACATTGAAGGCATAAGAGAGAATTGAGAGCAACGAAATTATAGTCCATTGTTGACGGAACTTATGCTTGAGTCTGCATCCCTTTGTCCCTTGGAGCACTTTTTTGTTCTTCCCAAGCCTCCCTTTTTCTTGTGAGATTTCTATCGAGAGATGGAGGATTGAAGTGGTGGAGGTCCAAGTGGGGGATTCAGTTTCTCAGGTTCACAGACGTGCCGTTAGAGGTTGTATCTTGTAATCTCTGATTCATATTAATAGAAATATATTTTCCTGTCCAATGATGTGTATTTGAATGTATATTTTATCCATGGGATCATGTCAAATGCTTTTACATTATTGATTATATATGCTATAATATATCTAACACCATGATATATAAAATGCTTGTATTGTTTACTTGTTGTTGAGGAAGTAATATAGCAATTCAAGCTGAAGATTGGAAAGCTCAATGGGGATCTACTTCAACCGTCTGGAATAAGGTACGAGGTCTAATCCTTTAGTGTTGGACATTTTATTTCTATTGCATATTGGGAAAGATTGATTTCTGGAGTCAAGCTGTCTGTTGTGGTACCCCAAGCCATAGGAATTTCTCTCCGTAATAGAATTGGCGATTCCGCTAGGGAGTTCCTAGTCATTTTTCCTTTGGGGGTTTTTATCGGTACAATGGGCTTGATATTATTGACTTGCTCTTTGTTTCTCCTTGTTTTTGGGTTGCATTTTATACTATGTTCATCCATTGACACTCCCCTTTATTTGTTTGACACTTGGCCTACTTTTTACCACTGCCTTCTTTGTATACACAGGTTTTTGGCCAAAATTCATGTACATATGCCTATATACACAGGTTTTTGGCCAAAATTCGCATACATATGCCCATACATGCGTGTTTTTGGCCAAAAGTCGCGTATATATGCAGCTGTTCTTTAAACAGTCGCATACATCCTCCCTTTTGGTGAGTTTGATGTTATGGGAAGTTGTTGGGTGGGTTGTGAGTGTGGTTGGGTCTTCCTTGGGTCTGATGTTGTCTGTTGGATGCTTCTTTTGTGACCAAAGACCGCTTTTTCATTGATTTTTCTTTGAAAGTAGTTTTAGTCATTTTTCCTTTTTGTTTTTCCATTAGTGCATTACTCTTTTTGTCTTGGTGTCTTGCTGGGCTTGTCTTTTATACTTGCTGCAGAGACTGAGAGTTTTAGATGACTTTTATTGCATTTTTCATTCTTTTATATTGAAAAATACAAATTAGTTGCACTCTTAGTTGCATCTTAGATATGGATTTGAGGAGGTACTTGCATCGGATTGCTTGGATGAGAGTTGTGTTTAGGATTTCATATAGGAAGGATTGCATTGACATTCAAAAAGGAATATATATTTATGCATCTCATGTAGTGGCATACCCTATTTTTCATTTGACAAAGATTGCACTTAACATTGTTTGTTATGGTGTGCACTTTTATTTCACTGCTGAGTCTTCATATAACTAGTTGCACAGCCATTTCCCTTTGAGTAATTACAGCCAACTAAAATCAACGCTAAATAAATTGAATTACACTCTTTTCTTTTCTAGGGTGCACCAACAAGCTTAGGTTTTAAGATCTTGGAATAGTTCATTGTAAGTCAATTCTCCAAGATCACTAAACAACAACATCTAGGTGTCTGTCCAGGTGAGTGTGTGAAATCCTTGGTACAACCAGCGTTCTCAGAATCCTCCTCTCAGAAGGGAGTTAAGCACGAGGCAGTGTGAGTGGTTATTGATTGGGATGACTCCTAGTCATAACTGAGTAGCACCAGAGATATTTCCAGGATTGTATTCGTATCTGGGGGCTCTTTCAAGAGTTTTGGGCTTTGCTACCCTGCCCATACGGTCAATCCCGCCTGTGACTGTCCGCCTAAGAATTGATTATATTGAGGTTACCTTAGTTTCCTTACCTAGGTTATAATCGAGGGGGTACTTGTAGAGGTTATTCTATAGGTGTCCCGGCCAGGTAGAGGTCGGACAACATAGTCACTATATGCGTTGAATCTGAGGGCCACTATAATTGGTTACGCACCTCCACTTGTAGTGTATGAGAGTTTTGAGCCTCTCCTAGGCGAGACATACCTACTGCATTTGGGAGCTCACATATCCTCCCCTTGGTTTGCTTGTATTTTGGCTGTAGATTTTCTTAGGAGTGTGCTCTTTGTGTGCTAGTTGGCCTTTGGGATCGTGGTTACTTGAGTATATTTATGCTCTCTTGAGTTCAGGTCCTTTTATTTTCATCATGCCTGGTATCCTATCACCCATCTTGGTCCTAGTACGGACCCTGGTGTCAGACTTGGGGGCATCACAACCCCTTACCGTGCTCATAGATTTGGGAATGGTCATCTTCCATCCTCTACTCCATCTGTGGAGGATTTTTTCCCTTCGCCTGGTCTTTACACCAGTGGTCACCCTCACTGGGGTGGTAATTTATGCGTGAACGTTGGGTCTACACCTTAGTTTCCTTTTTATGTCTCATCGTTCACCGCATTGTTTCCTTTGGGTGATGTTGTCATGATCATTCCTACCTATATCCTATAGTTTCGATTCTTTATTGACTATTTTGGGTTGTTTTGGACTAATATGGTTGTCATGTAGGGTCCAATTTTTGTACACTCTCTCTGAGGTTTCGACCTGTTCATGCCTATCATAGGTATTATGTCTGAACTGGCATATAGGTTAGGATTTTACATCCGCTTGCACTTATGCATTTCCTTATGACCATTCCATCTTAACCTTAGGTACGGACCCATTCCATGGTATCACGGAACCTTCATGCTGCTGTTAGAAGTGATATTATGTGAATGGTAGAGCTTTCCTATACATGGGTTCCCTAATTAGATCCCTTTTGCATTTGGTACCCATGATGTGAGTCCTCTCTTAGGTCTGGGAGTCCATTGTATAGTATTGCCATGACATTTCGCAAGAGCCTCATACTCCTCTTGATCTTATGCTGGCCTATTTCCCTCAGGACTCCCTCGTGTCAAGTTGTGAATGCATTATCATGAGCTTTGCCTGCCTTATTGAGCTTTATGCCAGCTCCCCTGACATTTCGTTTCAGCCATATAGCCTGATCTTGTCTCATGTCTAGCCATGCAGAGCCATTTTTTATATCCTTCACAACTTGATTTCCCTTTTTACCGAGAGGGGATTTTCCCCCGAGTGTTGATATCCTACACATGTATCCTTGCATTGAGCATAGGTATGTTCCATTGTTTGGAACTAGTTTGTTTGCCCTTATGACACTCGTCTCCTCCTAGTTTGTAACTATAAATCTAGTTTATTCTTTTTTCAAGCTTTTCAAATACTGAAAAAGTCCAAAAAAAATAAAAAAACCAAAAAGCCGGACAAGGAAAGATGTTATCTTTGGCAGCTGTCGAGTTGTGTCGCCTTCAAATAGAGCACTATATATCACATCCATTGGTTGGGTTATAGTTTGACTTTAGGAGCTGTACTCATTTAATATCTGATTTTATCTCCACCGACTGGTTAAGCTTCCAGTCCCTATGGAGCCTCTATTGATGCCTCCTATGTCACAGAGATGTACCAGTTTGTATATCGAGTCTATGCTTCCTTTATTCAGTCACCATACGCCGTTATGCTCTTGTTCGAAGGAATTTGAAACTTGAGTCGGCCATTCCTCAGTTATCTTGACTTTGCATGTCGGTCGTTCCCGGTACACTTACTGGTTCGTGCACTTTATGATCGAGTCCTTCCACATTATACATCTTTGCTGAGTACCTCGTGTTGGATGATTAGGGATGCCTTAATTCCCTCCTTCCAACGGATTTCATCCCATCGACTTTAGATCATTTATTCTGGGATTGGAATCTAGAGTCATTTTGAGTGCCTTGAGACTTGTAGTCATCAGTGGCAGGTTCTTTCGCCATCGACAGTTTCTTGGGAATACATCAATGTCCCCTGATCAATGGATCCTCTCAAGTGTTCAACCTCAACACATTTATTCACACTTGTTAGTTTGCACTCTAGTACCTTGATTCCCATTTTTAATATCGGTGGGTGATCTCGCGTCTGTTAACGGTATAAATTAATGACCAGTAATCAGAATATGGACTACTATGTTCGACCTCGACACCTCTATTCGCATAGTAGGACATGTAATCGTAGCGGTTTGTGTAGAAGACCTTCTATATTGGTGGCATATCTTATATGCTACCTCCTTGATCGTGCCATTGTTCATGAGATTTCAGCTCTCGTGACTTGATTCCAGTGTATGTCAGACATTTCCAGCCACTATGGAGA
>LPNX011142636.1:180588-206328 GCA_001517045.1 Pseudotsuga menziesii | reverse complement strand
GCTGGGTTTCGGCGCGGAAACAAGGGCAAAAAACAGTTCGCGGACCGCGGGTATGGGGCGGACTCGCGCGGTCGGACCGCGGGTTTGAAGGCAACAGTCACGCGCAGATCGTGGGTTTAGAGGAAACATGCGCGGTCTAGGTCGCGGGATTAGGGCTGACAGCGGCGGTCGGAGCGCGACTATGTTATGAACAGGCGCGGTCGGATCGCGACTGTGGGCTGGAAAAACGCGGTCGGGGCGCAGGAAAAATGGCTGACAGCGGTGGGCTGGTTGCGGGTTAAGGCCTGAAATGCGCGGTCAGGCCGCGGCTGCGGAAGGAAAAAACACGGTTTCCGGCGGCCGAAAATGACGGCCGAAAGTACAGTACGAAAAAATAAAATTAAAAAGACAGCGGAGTCACCAAAACTGTAGCTAGGGTTTTCACCCTAGCTTGTGCTGATGAGCACCTACTAAGGAATCTGGAATCCTTAGTAGCAGTTCAATGATGTAAACAAAGATAAACTGAAACAAAGACTAAGCTAAAGGAGTAAAAAGTAAATAACATGAAGCAAAAACATTAAAGAAATGTATAATGGTTTTTATTGATATTACCTCCAATGAGGAGGTTGATGGAGTCCGTTGCGCTGGTCCGATGTCGGTGGCTTCGAGCTCCAAGCTGCTTCCTTTCCTTTTCCGGTGGTGGAAATGGGCCAAAAAGAGTTCTCAATGGTGAAAGTAGCTTGATGGTAAGCTAGGGTTTCAAGAATAATTTCGGCAGAGGCAGGATACTTATGATAATGGATGATGAAATGAGGGGTCTCCACCACTTATTTATAGTTTTTTAGTGGTGGAGTGCTGGCCCATGGTTTTGGAAACCATATGGTTTAGGGTAGCTTGTTTAGGGTTTTTTCCTCCTTTTCCTCATTATTTTATATTTTTTCTTCCCTTTTGGGGATTTTGCTATTTTTAGAGGAATTTTGGACATTTTTGGAGGAAAAAGGGGTTTTTTGGCCTTTTGGAGGATTTTTAGATGGTTTTATGGCCTTTTAGAGGCATTTTAGGCCTTTTGGAGGCTTTTTAATGGGATTTTCAGGGAAATATGGTAGGCAAATGGACAAATGAGCCATGTAGTGGGGTAGATGAGGTAGTTAACCATTTTTGGGTGTTAACAAGTGGTCGATGCCCCATTGGATTACAATATTATATTAGGGAGAAATGGGTTCTATGCTATGACTATCGTCACTTTGATATTATTTTGAGCTCTCCAGTTTCCTCATTTGGGGAAGATTGTAACAATCTATCAACTTGAATTTTTCTCACCAGATGTTGCTAGTCCCACCGCAAAGAACATCCCTATGCTAGGTCAGTCCCCTCCTCCTTATCAGTCGATTGGGGTATGTATGTTGAAGGATTCAACCCTCATGGGAGTGTTTCCCTCATCCACTCCTATTACGGAAGTGGTGACCATGAACATGATTTCCACAACTAAATATAGTCCTAAAGGTAAAGAAGTTGTTGAGTCATCCTCTGTTGGCCCTTATGAAGAACTTTATGATACTGTTCAATCTACATCCAATGTCCATTTTGATGATCGTCATCTAGTGGCTTCAGATCCTTACCACTTGCCCTACTGGATAGAACCACCCCTCCCTAGTCTAGAATATCTCTCGTAGAATTTTCCTTCAGATGAGTCCATCATGGAGATCATGAGTACGGATGGACCCGTATGGGAAGATCACCATCATCGATCTTCTTTTCTTCCCAATGCCAGTTTGGTAGACTTTGACCTGGTATCTCTTATTAGTACTGATATTGTCAGCAATCCATAAATTCCTATATTGTTGCAAGACATAGATTCCTAAGGAAATATTTGCAACATCACTAAGACAACCCCGATTGACATATCAGTCAAGCCCGAAACTATTGAGCACGTTCATGTAGGTTAGAATTGCTCGACAGAGGAAACTGAAAGTTATAGATCCCTTTTCAAACAATTCCGTGATATTTTTTCCTGGACGTATGAGGAAATTCCTAGGATCGATCCATCCATTGTTGTACATGATATTAGAACCTATTCCATGACAAAGCTTGTCCGACAAAAATTACGTCAAGTCCATCCTAGGAAGGCTGCGGCTATTAAAGATGAAGTGGAAAAACTTCTAAAGGCAGGGTTTATTTATCCTGTACCCCTGATGGAATGGGTATCTAATATTGTCCATATGGCCAAGAAGCAGGGGACTATTAGAGTCTGTATCGATTTTCGAGACTTAAATAAGGCTTGTCCTAAGGACAATTTCCCCACTCCACACATCGATCAGATCATTGATAATTGTCCTGGGAGCGCCATATTTTCTTTTATGGATGGATTTTCTGGCTATAATTAGATAGATATTCTTCCCACCAATCAACATAAAATGACATTCATTTTCCCATGGGGAACCTTCACATATCGAAAGTTACCTTTTGGCCTAAAAACATCAGAGCTACATTCCAACGCGCCATGTCCTAGGATTTTCACAATATCAAGTGAATCATGGAGACATACCTTAATGATCTCCCTGCTCAGTCAGTAATGGGAGGACCATCCAAGGCACCTTAGAGACATTTTCCTTAGCTGTCGTCATTATAATATTCAGCTTAATCCACACAAATGTATCTTTTGTGTTGAGACTGGACTTCTTCTTGGCTTCATGGTTTCCAGAGATGGTATCTGGATTGATCCTTTGAAAATTACTGCTATCCTGGCCTTACCCACGCTGACAAACATCACCGAGCTCCAAATTTTACAAGGGAAGGAAAAATTTCTTCGTCGTTTTGTATACAAATTTGCAGAAAAAATGCATGGTTATATGTGTCTCTTGAAGAAGGACACTCTGTTATTCTGGGATGACCAGGCCCAACGAGATTTTGATAATCTGAAACACACTCTGACCCATTCACTGGTGTTGCACCCCCCAGATTATTCAAAATACTTTCTGTTGTATGTTGTTGTCTCCACTACTACCATTGGAATGGTTCTAGTGCAGGAAAATCCCAACGGCCAAGAACACATGATATATTACCTAAGTAAGAGTCTCAATGACTCTAAAACCTGTTACTTGCGTGTGGATAAGTTAGCTCTTCTACGGTCATTACTGTACAAAATTTTCATCATTACATTCTACTTTGTACCACAACTGTACACACGGATCAAAACCTCATGTACTACATTCTGACTCACCAGGTATTAGGGGGTAGATATTCCTGTTGGATTGTTATCTTACAGGAATTTGATCTTGAGTTCGCCAAGGCTACTTCAAAGAAATCCTTGAATTTCGTGGAGTTGATGTGTGACCGTCCCTGTAATTTAATGGAAGCTGAGCCCAATGATTCATTCCCAGATGAATTTTTGTTCTTGATAAGCACAACTGATCATCTATCTCCAGACTCAGATATTTCAGCTCAACATATCTCATGACGATCGTCACGTATTTGTCACCATGAAAAGTACTATCTCATTTTGAATGATACATTGTACCGATGTGGTATTGATTCCATCCTTTGATGGTGCCTTACACATAAAGAGGATGGAAAGGTGTTGAATGACTGCCACTGTGGATCATGTGGCAGTCATATTTCTGGGATGGCTATAACCCAGAAAATCCTTGATGCTGGTTATTTCTGGCCTTCGATCTTTAAATATTGTCATGAAGCGGTTAATAAATTCCCACCCTGTCAACACTTTTATCCAAAAAAGTGCACCCACCCTGCTCCTTTACACCCCATCATTGCAGTTGGCCCTTTTTCCATGTGGGATATTGATTTCATGCATTGTAATCCTACCTCAGTCGAGGGGCATGGTTACATCATCGTAGCCATCGATTACTTCACAAAATGGGTTGAGGTAATTCCTACATATGTAGAGGATGGTAAGACTGCCGCCCTATTTTTATTCAACCATGTGATATTGTTAGCTGGAATATTTCACCTCCTGCGAACAGTAAGGTGTTCCACTGGTCCGAATGGTTCAGATCCAGAACAAATAGAGGACAGAGGTTGAAGACTCTCCCTAGACATCATAGATATCTGGAATACAAGGATTTTATAGTCCACCTGTGTACCTACAATCAAGCTCAACACGAAACATATAAAAGCAACCAAAATATGATCTACTAATCTATGCTAGTGACTAAGCAATATAGCAACATATATGCGAAATCATAACAACAACAACATATGTGGGACAAAAATCAACTTGCATTAATGAAATATGAAGAATTTTACAACCAAGCCTTAGTGTTGACATGCATCTCCATGAAACCAAATTCTCATCCCCAAAAGCTCTGAATCTAGCTCTCTATGCTCTCTCCAAATGCTCTTGGGCCAAGGATCAATCCAATAGCATAACAATACCTTCAATGTTCTCCCTCTCAACCATGGCCATAAGCTTGTATTTATAAGGATTTAATGGATAGAGATGGTTGAGAAATTAGTGGGTGAGGTGGCCTCTAAGATCCTAGGATGAGGGATATCAAGCTCAACTAACCCACAACAGTAGGGATAAGGTAGGACATGAGGCTTATCATCTAGAAGCCTCAAGAAACTTCTCTTTTTCCCTTTTTACCAAGGTACCGCGTTTCTCCTTCTATGACAGAGCGGTTCTAGAAATAACCGCTTATGGACCAAGGACAATAAGCGGTGGCATCGCTTATGGGCAACAGATGATGGGCAGTGCGAATAGGGGTACCACTCCTGGATAAAGGGGTATGCACGGTGCTGGGAATTTGTATGAAATATTGATGAAAACCCATTTAGTTTCCACTCCAGAAGTTGGGATTCAAGGCAAGTAGGTGTGTCAAATGTCTTATCACATGATGATGACAGGATTTTGGTATAACAGGATGCCCCCCAAATCATGAGTCTTAGAGGGATATGATAAATGAGAGATTTGAGAACAAGTCATTGCCAAGAGATAAAAATTTCGGCTCGATCGGAGCATGTTGTCAAGTAGGCATTTGTAGCACATTAGCATGTTGACTCATAGACACAAGTAACCAAACTCATAGCTCCAAACCAATACAAGGTAGATCCATGAGAGGAATAAACACGTATGGCTACTAGAATATATCGTAGATGCATGTGATAGAGGACTCAAACTTGGACATAGATACCAGACATACAACGTAGATCTGTGTCATACAGACGCAAATTTGAGCATAGCCACGACCATACAAATGTGGATCCATGCTAGATATACAAAAATCCATCGCAACCTGGGGAAAAAGCAATGAGCGCTTTTAAACAAATACCCAGGGTCTTTGTATTATCTTCCATAAAGTACGATTCTATCCATGTGATTACAATGATCTAAAGTCGAACATGGTAGAAACCACTTGATTACCGGTCAATGATGTGAACCATTAACAAGTGCGAGGGAGATCACCATTAATGTCAATGATTCCCAAGGCACCTTAGTACAACCTACTGAGTGTGAATAGATGTCCTGATGTCGAACACCCAGTCGATTCTATCGATCAAAGGTCGATGATGTGAACCTATGTCGAGAGCGAGAGAAACTGTCATTAAGGCATACAGATCTCAAGGTACTAAATATTGTTTCTAAGACTATTTCTCAGATAATGATCTGATATCAATGGGAATAGTCTCGTTGAAGGAGGGCCATGATGAGTTCCACATCGACGACACGAAACTCGAAACATAGTTCTGGAATGATGTGAATGTAGTAACCATATGACTGACTCAAAGAGACTGACACAAAGATTATGTAGACTACAAAGGTAAAATTTCTTCAAATTCCCCTTGAATATCAGACGTCACGACAAAATGACTTGGCAGCATGACTAGACAGGACAAACACACAATGCGACAGTGGACAATGCATTCTTTCGAAAGACTCAAAGGATTGACATGACTCATGAAAGTGGATCGTCACGGAGATCAGTTGAATACCCAATTGACCGACATGATTGTGCAAACAAGTGCAATGTTCAAAGGTAACGATAAACAAATACCATTATTTACAAAATGATTCCCTTCCCATTTTCCCCATCATGATTGATGAGTGCCTCTTTTTGGTTTTACGAGTTCAAAGAGGGTAACAAACACTCAATATAGCTTGTCGAAAGACAAGTCCAAGCTCATATGTTTTACAAACTTGAGAGAGGAGGGGTTCGATCCCAAAATAGGTCTCTCAATGTTTAATTTAATGAGTCCACTGAAAGAAAACTTGGTATCGTTCATGTTTAGAGAGTTTGAACGAATACAGAAGAAGACTCCAAAGGGGCCCTTTTTCATATGATTTAGTCTCTAAGGCCCGAAAAAGTGTAAAATCATACCTTAGAGAACTCTTCCAGTGATTATTGGCTGGAGTGATCCTTTTTCATAAATATTCCTATCCAAACCGAAAAAGAGATAACCTACCGTCGGATGGACGACTCTTCAAATACTTTAATGAGCGTGAAGAAGACAAGATCGCTCAACGATCCTTTTGTATTTAGGGAGCCTGAAAAGAGTTTAAAGAGAACTCCATTAACCTTTTTCATGTTTGAATCCAGAGCATGAAAAAGTAATAAACTAATCTCAAACCACTTTTCATGTTTTAACCAGAGCATGAAAAATGAAAAGTAAGCTCAACACCATCTTACTGTTTTTAACGAGCTCGAAGATCAGTTGAAAGAATGCTCAGGGATTGGTTTCATTTTTACGAAAGATTGAAACCAATGGGTAAACTATGCTTGACAAATTCCATTAACATGCTATATAGAGGTTGGAATCTTTCCCTCAGCATGATTTCTAACGAATCCTACCCCTAGCATGGTTGCTAGCAGCTTGACATGCCCCCAAGCTTCGTTTCATTTAATGTCGATTCTTCTTCCATACCCAACCTAAAAAACCTGGTTACTAAAGTGAAAATTTTCACTAGGGGGTAGGAAGAATGAGAATCGGGCAGGTGAAAAGAAGGTTCAAGTTTTAACACTACAGTGAAGACTCGACTCAAGGGAAGGGGATCTGTTTCATCTTTACACAAGCTTGAAATAGAAGGTAACTATGCTTGGAACATGATTTCATTTTTATACAGGCTTGAAACCAAAAGGTAAACTATGCTTGAGGAGATCCATTTCATTTTTTAATGAGCTTGACATAGAATGGTAACTTTGCTCAAAAAATGGTTTCATTTTTATGCAAGCTTGAAACCAAAAGCGTAAACTATGCTTAGGAAAAACTGAAATGATGGTCAGGTGCTATTTCATTTTTTAAGGAGCTTGACATAGAATGGGAACTTTGCTCAGGGAAAAATGACATGATGGTCAGAACCTGACATGATGGTCAGGTGCTATTTCATTTTTTAACAAGCTTGACACAGAATGGAAACTTTGCTCAGGACATGGTTTCATTTTTATGCAAGCTTGAAACCAAAAGCGTAAACTATGCTTAGGGATTGGTTTTATTTTTTAATGAGCTTGAAACCAAAAGGTAAACTATGCTCGCAAACTTGCTCATACTGAACATGATATCCATAGGTTGGTAGGTTGCCCCCATTGCATAAAATATAGTGGCTTAGCTCCATTATGATTTCCATAGACTAGAGCCATGCCCCCCATTTTACCTATGATGGGAAAAAACTAATTAGAAGAAGGGGAAGGAACCACAAGAACATGTGGCACATTCAGGGCAGTCTGATTACTAGGAGTAATGTGATGGTTAGGTGTAACAAAGGAAAGTTGATCAATGGTCACAATCTTCCCATCATGGGGAAAATGCATAACTTGAAAGAGTGTGGACACTACGGCTTTCATGGTGTAAACATAATCACATCCAAGGAGAATATTAAAATCTAAAGGACCTTGGACCACCATAACATCAATACATATAGTTTTTTCTTCCAAAGTAATAGGAAACTGAGGAAGGATTCCTAAAGGCACTGTAGGTCTACAATTAAAATCCAGTATTTGATCGGTGGCTAGCACAAGCTGAGGAGAACCTAAAGCTTGCCAAGCAGTTGAGGATAGAATACGAACAGAAGCCCCTTCATCAACGATAGTGCGAAGTATCTTCCTAGCAGTAACATTCACAACTATTTGGAAAGGAACAATTGAATGAAGATGAGACTCTGTTAGGTTACTCCAATTAAAGGAAATAACCTCATACTCGGAGAGGGTTCTGTTGAAACATACAAAATTTCCTCTTGCCAAGAATAATCACAATGAAGCATAAAAACTTCAGTAGGTTTGAGTTCATTCTCTACTAGAAGAGAAGAACAAGACGAAGATTTGGTCAAAGAGACTACTTTAGTCTTAACGCTCTCTGATGAAAGAGAAGGATCGGGTGGAAATGACACCGACTCAACCACTTTAACTTCACTCTCCAAAGGAAGAGTGGGATCGACCACAGATAAATATGAATTGACCACTTGGTCAACCAGTGGGGGATCAAGAGATAACTTACTATCACTTATTGGAATCACCTGTTGATGATCAGTAATATTTTCCAACCAATGCGGAGCTTCATCCATGCTTGGACAAAGAAAAGTATGATGCATATCCTTGCATATCAAACAAGGATACAAGTATTTACCCTTACGACCTTTTACCAATGGGTCACTAGTTGAGGGAGTATCGTCAACATGATGATCAGAGGTTGATGGCACAGACGGTTTGGATCTTTTAGACCACTCTTCTTGTACACAGGAGAGACTGGGACACTCCTTAAGAAGGTGGTCCCCCTTGCAAAGCTTACAAGGGAACTTGGGTTTTTCGGGCGTTCTCTTAGAATGAGCAACATCAAGGGCATATAGTTGTTGCTTTTTCTCTTTCTTATCCTTCTTCCTTTTACCCTTTCCTTTCTTCTTCTTCTTATCCACATGACTACTGACCATAGATCTTTGGTCAAGCAAAGAAGAAGAAAGAGATGAAGCCACAACCGATGAAGAAGGAGCAGGATTACGTTGAGGTCTATCCTCTCCCAGAGGAGAGGTGACATTTGAGACATTAGGTGTAACAGGTTACTGGATTAAACAGCCAGAACGATAATCCTATAGTTAATCCAGGAATATTTAGAGTGGCAATAAAGGGAGGACCAATACCTTCTCTTGGAGGGAATACAAAAGGTACACCTTGGAAAGGGACCTCTTGAGTGGTAGCCCCAGATTGGGATGCCATCTCTGAACTCTCTAAAAAACTCCTAACTACCACGCACAAGCAAGTACTACTCAAACTAAAAGCAACAAGCAAACATGTGAAAGGAGTGGATAAGAGTTAGGAACCTCATAGGACATGCCAAAAGTATAACTCATATGGTTTGAGGATTCTTAAAAGCGTCTCCCAATACACAAGGTATGTGGGAGATCAAATCGATAGTAGTGATATCTAATGCATAACCGTCCACAAGGGGCCTTTCGATATACAATCGAGTACAAGAAGTACCTTTCTATATACCTTAAGGGTACGTGAAAGGCCATTCGATATACCGACGGTACGTGGAAGAACCGTGCGAGTCCCACCATGCAATGCAGACAAGTAATGACAGCTCCTACATTTAACAACACACGAACATGTCTCTAACTTATCACTCAAATTGCTATGTAAATTTTAGCCTACTACTACCGTTAATTTTATCTTGTGCGTTTAGGTGGAACCATGGAGTGACAACTTGAATTAAAGAATATGCACACTAATCTATATGATATTGCAAGTTTTCCTCTTCAATGAAATTCTACCTAAGAGAGGGAGAGAGATTTACTTTTCTTCCCAAAAATGCGCACCCAAATGCAAATGCAATTCTATCTTTTCAAACGAAAAGTGAAACATCAATGCACCCCAAACAATCTTCAAAGCAAATAAGAAAGAGATCTAGAGAACATTTAACATAAATAAACCAGAAATGTTTCCTATCTTTTCATGCTTAAAAAAGACGCATAAAAACTAAATGGAAAGATGATTTCACTAATGTTTCCAAACAAATCTAACTCTAATGCACACAAAGCTGAAAACAAATATTTCTTCTTAATGAAAGTAAGATCTAGAATTTCAAACAATCATGCACAAAAAAAGAAGAAAATCATTCAACAAACTTGCGAATAAAGCAAAAGAGAGAGAAAACTAAAACTTATCTTTGAAACAGACAAGGAAACGAAGAACCAACCTTTCCTACCAAGCACTGAAAAAATCAGCATGCAAAAGGAAACAAGAATCACCCAAGCAAAGAAAGACTCAAAACAACATGGATCACTCATGCATTCCAAGTCCGAAACAAACCGAGGCATACACATGAAAATGAAATGTATATTTCCAATTCCAACGAATAATATCTACAGAGAGGAGCAAGAGGTTTCAAGCAAAGAAAAGAATGTAAGCTCTAATGCAAGAAACATAAACTCTCTTTGAATGCAAAGGGAATATAGCACTCAAAGCGACTGCAGAATATGCCAAAAACACACTTCATTTTCATCAAAAAGTAATCCAAAACAACACAAAAAACAAAATTCAAAGTATGGAATAGGGCCTACCTGGCACTGCGTAGATGAAGTTCCTGACAGGCGGTTTTGAGGTAGAAACGCTTCTTGCTCACTGGATTCAGGCGGTGGCACTGCGTATTGATAACTAGACTCAGGTGGTGGCATCATTCCTCACCAACAGAACATGTGTGGTTCCCTGTGTAAATCCAAAACATCAAGGAGAACGACAGATCAAGTCAGAAAAGGACTAGATCAAGGCAAAAACTACTAGATTGAGTATGGAAACAGAGCATAAAAGGTCGAAATGACTTAGATCTGAACAGATCTGGAAGTTTCAAACCCAAATTAAGCAAGTCAGAAAGTAGATTTGACTGAAGAGAGTTGAAGAAAGAGCCTGGATTTGGACAAGAGTTGAAGAACTGAGGAAGATCAGAACAACTGATAAATATATCTATTCCCCAACGGAGTCGCCAGATTTGTTAGCTGGAATATTTCACCTCCTGCGGACAGCAAGGTTTTCCACTGGTCTGAATGGTTCAGATTCAGAACAAATAGAGGACAGAGGTTGAAGACTCTCACTAGACACCATAGATATCTTGAATACAAGGATTTGATAGTTCACCTGTGTACCTGAAATCAAGCTCAACACAAAACAAATCAAAGCAACCAGAATATGATCTACTAATCTATGCTAGTGACTAAGGAATCTAGCAACATATATGTGAAATCATAACAACAACAACATATGTGGGACAAAAATAAACTTGCATGAATGAAATATGAAGAAGTTTACAACCAAGCCTTAGTGTTGACATGCATCTCCATGAAACCAAATTCTCATCCCCAAAAGCTCCGACTCTAGCTCTCTATGCTCTCTCCAAATGATCTTGGCCCAAGGATCAATCCAACAACATAAAAATACCTTCAATGTTCTCCCTCTCAACCATGGCCATAAGATTGTATTTATAAGGCTTTAATGGATAGAGATGGTTGAGAAATTAGTGGGTGAGGTGGCCTCTAAGATCCTAGGATGAGGGATCTCGAGCTCAACCAAACCACAGTAGTATGGATAAGGCAGGACATGAGGCTTATCATCTAGAAGCCTTGAGAAACTTCTCTTTTTCCCTTTTTACCCAAGGTACCACGTTTCTCCTTCTATGATAGAGCGGATCTGGTAATAACTGCTTATGGACCAAGGACAATAAGCGATGGCACTGCTTATGGGCAACAGATGATGGACGGTGCGAATAGGGGTACTGATCCTAGATAAAGGGGCATGTGTGGTGCTGGGAATTTGAATGAAAGATTGATGAAAAATAATTTAGTTTCCACTCCAGAAGCTGGGATTCAGGGGAAGTAGGTATGCCAAATTTCTCATCACATGATGGTGACAGGATTTTGGTATAATAGATATCTAGGTTTGGAGTCCCGCAAGCTATAGTCACTGACCATGGATCTAATTTCTGAAATCAGATGATGGATGAGTTAAGAGATAATCTAGGTTTTCGCCATGAAAACTCAACTCTGTATTACCCACAGGATAGTGGTCAGGTAGAGGCCATTAACAAGGTTTTGAAAACCATGTTGTGTAGGATGATTGGAGATCACAAATCCAACTGGCACTTGACTCTATTCTTCACACTTTGGGATTATAAGAATTCAGTAAAAACAACTGGTTTCACACCCTTTTAGTTGGTCTATGGACTAGAAGTTGTCCTCCCTATCGAGTTTCAAATCCTGTCACTTAAACTTGCAGTAGAACTTCTCCCAAACACTTCCACCGTGGAAGAGATATTTTTTTACTTGACCGACCTTGATGAAAGTAGAAGAGATGTTTCCTTGGCTAACAAGGCAAACAAAAAATGTGTCAAGGCATAGTATGACAAGTCTATTCAACCTCATGTTTTCAATGAAGGTGACCTAGTGCTGACTTATGATCAAAGACATGATAAACTAGGAAAGGGAAAGTTTGAATCTATGCGGTATGGCCCCTTTGTCGTTAGTAAGGTCTTAGAGAAAGGGGCTTACGAGCTTGTAGACTATGATGGGATACACTTCAGGAAACCCCACAATGGGTTGTACCTGAAGAGGTACTCTGCTTAATATGTTTATCTATGGTACCTTGTATATATGTATATTTGACTTTCAGTGTGTTTTGGCATTTTCAATATGGTTTTGAGTTTGATGTTCATACTATTTATACCATGTTTTGGTTATGCATATTGGATGGATTTCTATGGTTTTGCTGGTGTTGCATGTCGTCATAACTTGAACGTTGCTTTAGTTTCTTGGGTGTTGTATTCCCTAGCTCATGAATTAGTCAGTTCAGAAGCGGTTTATATTGGTCCAGCTACCAACAACATCACCGAGTATCGGGCAATGATAGGTTTACTGACTGAGGCTGCATCTCAGAAAATTCATGATTTGGTGGCATTTATGGACTCTGAGCTAGTGGTTTGTCATCTAAACCACATTTATACCATTAGGAACCCTACATTTCTCTATCTCTTTCGAAGAATGCATCTGTTAGAGAGGTCATTCGATTTCATCACTTACAGGCATATACCTAGGTCTGATAATACGATTTGAAAAACAATTTAATGTTATTTGAGGAACATTGTGTTATACTTTATGCTAATTTTGTAATTGATGACCCAATGGGGTCAAGAATAATTAATGTAATTTAGAATATTTTATTTATAAATAAATAAATGATGAGACAATTGCTTAGGGAAGCTATTAAAAGAGTGTTTACTG
This sequence comes from Pseudotsuga menziesii, assembly GCA_001517045.1. NCBI lineage: Eukaryota > Viridiplantae > Streptophyta > Pinopsida > Pinales > Pinaceae > Pseudotsuga > Pseudotsuga menziesii. The sequence continues at coordinate 193,139 of LPNX011142636.1, read as the reverse complement.
GTCAATTGGTGGAGGAGACTGGGTGGAGAGTACACTAACAAGTGCCAGCATCCTCAAACTACTTCCAACTATTGCAGGTGGAAACTTCCCTATATTTGTGGTCATGATTCCCAAAGAAGGTGGAATTGGAGCAGGTGGATCATTAAATTAAAATTGACCCAGAAGACCTAGGCATCTCTATAAAATTTCCCATTGAAGACAGCTGAGGCTACTCATTCTAAGAGGTGATCATTCGGGGTGAATGAATTTACTCAAGAGAAATTCAATGGAGGGGATCACTGAAGTGAGTATGAGGGGTTAACTGCTGAGACTGAAATTATTGCAGCTATTAGGCTGAAGTTCTTACTGCTGTGAGATGATTTTAATTACTGAGGTAATTGGACCAGTCAGGTGACAAAAGGTCTTTAGGTTATATTCTCCACCCAAAACTCTTCCAAGAGGACCAAGAATAAGCTCAGGGGTCCCGAGGAAGCGTTGTCTGAGCGTTCTCCAAGAGATTGGTTGGGAGGAACAGCCTCCTTAAGCTATTGTCATCTTATCATTGATAGGTTCTATTTGTATTTATGTTATTTTTGTTTACCGTCCTTAGTAAAATTTTTACTAGTTTTTAAATACAGGCATGTTAGTATTTAATTAGGGTATATGAAGAAAGGAGTAACTATGTAATGTTAGACTTGGTAAATTGCATATTATGTTAGAATTAGTAATAAATATGCACGATAAAAAACAAATAGAATTAGAATTTCCATACTGTATTTTTCCACACCTGGCTCAGGTAGTACTTTAGTACAGCTGGGTGTTTAGGTGAATATGATGATTCTTTTCACTTGAATAAAATTGTAACTCCATTTTACTTTAGTTTGCTTATGATTTCTACTATCAAAGTAGTAAATATTGTCTGCAGTAAATGTATTTACTTTAGATAAAAACTAAAATATAGGTATGTAAAAACATTAGTAATCATATTTATAGAACTAATTCTAGTATTAGTATTCTTTATAAAACTTAGAACTTACAGTTTAATAAATAAACATAAGTATAGTAAATAGGCTAACATCTAAGAACCAGGTAAAGAGAATTTGCAAACATTTTTATAACATTTGTTTTTCAGACACTATATGTATCCGATCTTATACAGAAGTCTCTATAGTAACTTAAATACATTACTTAGGTTTTGAAAGATAAATATATCCTATTCACAAGTATGCAACAATAAACCCTAATCCTTTTTAGCTGAGATTTAAAAACAAGTTGTAAAAATCATTAAGGAAAATATTAAATAAAAAGAGCTAAGAATTACTAAGTATAAATAATGCTATTATCAAACTATAGGGTTACTTATTAATTAACCCTTTTGAGCCAAAAATAGAGTAAAATATTACTCTTAAAACATAGTAAAATGTCCCATAAAACTTTGCACTGAAATCCTTATAATACAGGATGATAATTAAGAATATTACATAAACAATTTGTAAAAATAGAATCAAATAATAAGGAATAGCTTACAGCCTTTAGAATTAAAGAGTCGAGGCTCAGGCCTATTAACAAAACCAAACTATGCAAGAATATATATATATATATATTTATATCAAACAGTAACTAAAATTTACTGACAGGAGGAAAATCATGTTTTCATTTACAATCCTGAATCCTTCACAGTCTTTCTTCACCCACTAAAATCTATTATAAAAACTAAAAATTAACTAACAGAGGTCGACAGCCTCATTGAGTTTAGAGCTGGGATCTATCATTTAAAATGAAAGCAATTACATTGTTCAGGCCGTAAGGTTGAAAACACCAAATAAAAACCATTATCCATCACGGCTTCCAGAGCCTTTATCACCCCTGCACGAAGTAACCTTTAAGGGTTTCTAAAAATTTTGTAATAAAAAAAAAGCTTTTAAACGTAAGCTAACAAAGAACCAAGGCCGTGCCATATTTTTAACCATAAGAACCAACTTCCAACAACCACAACGTCATGCAGGAAGAAACCCTTGTTGGAACCGGGGCTTAGCAGTTGGATGCTCATGTAACAACTGAAGAGTGAGCTCGCTTTCAACTACAATATTGGAATTGGGAGCAAAGACCTGCAAGAATCAAACCGTATCAATATAAATACTTTGTTTACATAAAAATTGTAAAAACCCTCACAAGAAAACAAATGTAAACCCTAGTTTAGGGTAACTCTTTACCTGTTGAAACTTGGCATTGAAGTTGATGAGAGATGGCCACACCAGGTCACATTTGGCACCATGCCGAAAGGAAGAAGATGTGAAGTCACCTCTGTGAAGGAACCACAAGGAAATCAACTCAACCAGATGAAGGAAGAAGCTATGAGTGTTTTGTTGCATGTTAAAGGCAAGCACAACCTTCGATCCTCAAAGAAAAGGAAATACACACTCTCGTTGTAACTATTCAACACTTAGAAAGACCAAAACCATTAACGAATTCTCCCAACAGTAACAACAAAGAAGTTGCAGGCGCAATGTCAAATGTTGAAGGTGGTTACAGGCCTCTCATGGCCGCGAGCTCTCAGCTCGACCAACAAAAAGGAGAAACTCTCGCTACACAAAGCAAATGAGTAGGTTTTCAAGGTTTTAGTCAACCCTCGAGTGGATGTAACCTATCCATGTGTCCATCCAAATACTTCTCCAAGCGTGGGTTGAAACCTATAGTCGACGCTGCAATCAAACATTTTCATTATTCAAAACCATCAATCATTTCAAAAATATGTAACATATGATTTTTATCATTTTGATTTCATTATAGTGGTTTGAATTGTAGGTATTTTACCTTAGGTTATAACTTGGATACTATTATCATCCTACAAGATTTTCATGATTTCAAACAAGTCAAATAGATGGTGTAATATTAGAAATAGTAAAAGAGTTATGAGATGGTTATATTATAGATTATGACTATAGTAAAAAGGAAAAGCCATAAATTTCTAAAAACATAACCTTTATGCTGCTTTGTTGAAGGAGTGTTCGAGAAACTGAAGACTAAAAATGTTGGAGAATCCCGATAAATTTCTAACAACCCATTGTTAAAATTATAATTGAAAAACGTAGGTAACTTGATCATGCTTTAAGAGAAGGACATCTTTTGAGTATTGAAGAGAGAATAGATGCGAGATCACTAAATAGTTTGAAGTGAACTTAAACCCAAAACCATGAGCTCTATTCTCTCTATGGGAATTTATAAATAACCAGTACTGTAAACACAAGAAAACCAAACCGTATTCTTTAGATTTTTAGAGAATAATCTTCATACAATTGAAGGAACTTTGTTAAGTACTTGATATTGCAATTCAAACCCTTGTTTATGTTTTTGATATAAAATCATTATGGTGTTAGTTATAATTACAACTATGGATTTATAACAATGGAAAAAGAATTGACTTTACCTCCTCGAAGAGATGCAGCATATTTAAACCTTTTCTAAAACTAGCATCTTAATCATGCCAGGGAAGTAGGTCTCGATGTAATTTTAAATAACACCTACTAGATCTTATGCTTACCTGCTAAACCTGTAAGGAACCAACAGTCCAATTGAGTTAGCGGAACGCTAAGTAAGCCCCGATCTCATACAAAAATTCTTACCTACTTGACAAAATTTAATCATCAGTATATCTAGCAGCAGCAAAATGTAAGTCCTTTTCTAACTCTGATAGAACTAAAGCTGTTTAGTGATTAATAGTACTAACACAGGTGTTTAAGATTACATCCTTTAGTTTACAAGTTTTTTTAAAGAAGCAATCCCATGTTCTTTTATAAACTATTTCATTTTCCGCTAACCATTAGCAGTTACTTAGCCGCGACTTAGACATTTTATGTCACTTTTAAATTTTTTAAATTTTTACGTATTTTTGGGTTATTACATGTGATATCAAAGCACAAGGTTCAAACACTAGGCCTTAATGAAACTCAACTTGCTTATATGGAACAATAAATTTAAATAATTATGCTGATGTTGTTTTCTTTGAATGATACACACAGAGAAATTTGTTTATGAGTTAATGACAGGTATGGCCCTAGATTGGAAGAATATGCGGATGAGGAATCTCCTTATTATATAAATGAGATAATCTTCAAAAAGAACCTATACAAGAATATATAACCAATAATTATTTAGAACTACTACAAACAGTTAAAGAATTAAAATATGAGATGGAATCAGTTAAGAAAGAAAATGAGAGGATTCTAAGAGCTCAAGAGGAGTTGAATCAGATCTTAATAGAAAGATTTCATACTGAGGGAAAGGTTAAAAGAACTGAGTCTGAAGATATAGGTTATCAGCATAAGTATAAGAAGACTAAACAAGTTAAAAATGAAAGTAGCTCATCTTCCGAAGTATATGGTGATAAACAAAACTCTCATTATACTAGTGACAGTAGTGAAGATAACCACCATACTAGGAAAATAAAATATAAACCTTATGAAGAAATATTTGGCGATTTCAATAAGATCAAGCCACCAACATTTAATAGAGAAACTGAAAAGGGGGAGAAGTAGAATCTTGGCTATCCGGGATGAAGAAATACTTCTAAATATATAACAATTCTAATCAACTAAAGGCCAGGATGGCTATTTATAATCTTACAGGAAAATATGATATATGGTGGGAGGACTTAAAAAGAGTAAAATGTATAAGAGATAAAAACATAAATTGAAGCATATTCAAGAAATATTTCAGAAAGAAATTTTTATCTGAACAGTACAATGAGGAAAGGGCTAAGGAATTCTATGAGTTAAAACTGGGTACAATGAATATGAAAGAACTGAATAGTAAATTTATACGTCTGTTTTCTTAGTTTGTCAGTGTTCATGATTTAGGAAATATGATACACTTTGGATTTAGTCTTATGAGTACTTCATAAAACAGGACCAGCTCGGTAACTGCTGAACTTTTTCCAAGACCGAGCCTCTGTTGCTATCGATTCTGCTTTGTCTTTTATTTTCCCATTGATCTCAGAACATCTCTGCCTATCACTTTTTAGCCAACTTCCTTCTGCTTTGTCCTTCAGCTATGTCTTCTTCGCAGTAGTAATCTGAAGAATATCCTAAGTCCATCTACAGTCAAACGAGAATTCATCATTAATTCGGACTGCATATTTTCAACAAATGTAAACCATACTAACAATAAAACTGATCATCAAAATGAGGCCCTGTATTGCGCTCCCGTCATGAAAACCTTAAAATGATAGAAAATGTAACCTCCGTCGCCCATAAAACAGGGTAAAAAACAGATACAGAACAGGCGAGATAAACCTTCACCGGCGGGAAAAATCACTAAAGCATCAGCAAGATAATTTAATTCATAGCCGCAATGGCGGGCTTCAGGTGGATACCAAGTTTTGCGAGACCATTAATTCTATCGTTGTCGGAAGGCCAAAAACTAAAACATTGGGCCGAAAAACTCTTTGTCGGCGAAAGGAATGACATAACGTCAGGCAGTTGGTGTGATACGCAGCCACAATGGTGGAAGACGGAAAGACTATGGACTCCGTGGAAAATAAAACATATCGGCGAGAACCATCAAAAAACATTGGCAAGTGGAGTAGTTATATGGCAGTCATTTAGTTCACTCGGGAGCCGCAATGGCAGAAAGAAATTAGACTATGGCTTCTAACTTACAGTCATAAAACTTTTCGATATGGCGCAGAAACATCATGAAAACGTTAAGTGTTCAGAAAATATTAAGGTTGTGCAACGGCTTAAAAAAATGTTCTCATCTTCAAAACAACGGCATCATAGAGATCAAAAAAACCCGACTCAACTTCAACCAACCTCCGACAGCGCAAAGAAAGTCAAAATAACGTCACAGCAATGAAAAGTCAAAGCTATCCATCAGAACAATCACTGTTCAGCTTCTACAACGGTGGCCCCGTAGGAAAAATGGCTCTGATCCATTGTTTAAATGACCTCCAAACAACCAAACTAAACAAATGTTAAGTTCCAAAATACTTTCATCTAGGCAGCGATGAAAAGTTTGTTTCACCTCTGAAACAACGGTGACAATAAGACATAGACTTCTAATATCAAAGAAAGAAATCAGAGATCAAAGGACAACATTTTCAAATCAAACTTCAAATTCCACAACCCAAAGCAGTTTCAGACATTAGCAATTTTCCAAAAAGCATGAAAACAGTAGACCTCAAAACAATCCAAACATGCAGCAGAGGGAAAACAAACAGAGTTCATGGATCCAAACAATTTTAGGCAAGATAAAATTAAGAGGGTCCAAAATTTCAAAAATTTGGGAAAACAGTTGTAGCTGCAATAGTCTGCTCAGGTATGTGCCATATATTGTGGATGAGAAACCTAAGGTGCAATGGTTTCTCAGTTGCTTACCTTATCATTGAATAAAGGACAGGATTGAGTATGACAATTCAAAAACTCTAGAAGAAATAATGAGAAAAGTGAATTGATGTTACAAACAAAATCGTAAAAAGGAGAGTATGGAAAACTGGAAGGCCAAAAGGAATAATAAATTTGAACAAAAGAAGAGTTTGTACCTAATGGAAATTCTTAATAATAATAACACCAAAAAAATTTCTAATCAGAATTTCCAAGGGAATAAAAGTAATTCATAGACCAATCAGAATAATAAAAACAATAAAGAATCTGCTAACAACCACAGTAACTATACAAAGAGCTTTGAACGAAAAGAACCCATAAAGTGTTGGGAATGCAATGGTCTGCATTATGCATCAGTCTACCCCAATCAGAAGAAGACTGTTAGCAACATCCACACAATACAGAAGGAGGACTATCGGTGATCTAGTGAGGACAATGCCCAGGATCAATGCAACATTAGAGAATCAGCAAGCAGACTATCAAACTTCCATGGTGGAAGTGGAAAGTAAGATAAATCAAATACCTATATCTATTTTAATTGATCCAGGAGCTAGTTTAAGCTATATTTCTCCTAATTTGGTAGAAAAGTGTAAAATTCCAGTTGAAAAGTTTGCAAGATCTTGGTTAGTTTAGTTAGCTACTAGTGCAAAGAGAAAGGTAATTAGATTTGTAAAGAATTGTGCAGTAACTATGGACTAGTTTGAAACTTTTGTTAAACTCAATGTATTACCTTTAGGTTCATATGATATATTAATTTGTATGGATTGGTTAGAGAAACATAGGGTGATCTTGAATTGCTTTGATAAAACCTTTACTTGCATAAATAACGATGGAAAGTTAATAAGTGTAAAGGGAATTTCTAGGAAAACAGCTGTAAGGAAGATCTCTGCTTTGCAGCTTAAGAGAGCTGTTAGGAAAGGTTGTAAGGCTTATGCAGTAATAGTAATCGATGAAGAAAACATGAATAGCATAGATAAATTAAAATTGGAAGATATACCGATTCTAAAGGAATATTCAGATGTATTTCTAGAAGAAATTCCAAGACTGCCTCCGAAATGGGAATTAGATTTTACTATTGAGCTGGTACCTGGTGCAGTGCCCAGCTCAAAAGCCCCTTATCGGATGAATAACTAGAACTAAATTAAATTAAGTCACAGTTAAAAGAACTTATTGATAAGAATTATATTAGACCCAGTGTGTCTCCCTGGGGGGCACCTGTCATCTTTGTTAAGAAGAAGGATGGAACTCTATGACTATGCATAGATTATCATCAATTAAATAAAATGACTATCAAGAACAGATACCCGTTACCTCACATATATTATCTGTTTGATCAAATATGTGGAGCTACAATGTTCTCAAAGATTTATTTACGGTATGGATATCACCAATTTTGAATTAAGGATGAATACATCTTTAAAACAGCCTTTAGAACGCGATATGGACATTACGAGTTTGTTGTTATGCCTTTCAGGCTTACTAACGCTCTAGATGTTTTTATGTGTCTAATGAATAATGTAATGCACAAATATATGGATAAATTTGTAGTCTTATTTATTGACGACATATTAATTTACTCAAAATCTAAAGAAGAACATAAAGAACACTTAAAAATTGTCTTGCAAGAGTTATGAGAGCATCAACGTTTTGCGAAATTTAGTAAATGTGAATTCTTTAAAGATTAAATCCAGTATTTAGGTCATGTGGTGACTAAAGAAGGAATTTCAATTGACCTTGAAAAGATAAAGGCAATCAAAGATTGGCCAGTCCCAAAAGACATAACTGACATCTGATCATTCATGGGGATTACCGGTTATTACTGAAGGTTCATCGAAGGGTTTTCAATAATTGCAAATATGATAACCTCTTTGTAGAAAAAGGGAAAGAAATTTGATTGGAATCAGAAGTACGAAGACAGTTTTAAAAAGATAAAAACATTATTAACCACTGCACCAATTTTACAAATTTCTAACCCTAATAAAGATTTTATAGTATGTACTGATGCATGCAATGATGGTTTAGGTGGAGTATTGACTCAGGAAGGACATGTCATTGCTTATGAGTCTAGGAAACTGAAGATTCATGAAAAAAATTATGTGACCTATGACTTAGAATTAGTTGCTATCATACATGCCTTAAAGATGTGGCATCATCATTTAATTGGAAGGAAGTATATCTTAATGACGGATAATAAAGGATTGAAATACCTGTTAGATTAACCTAACTTGAATGCTAGGCAAGCTAGGTGGCTAGCTTTTCTAAGTGAATACGATTTTGAAATACAACACATCAAAGGAAAGGAGAATAAGGCTATTGATGCATTAATTAGAAATGCAAAGCTGAATTTTACAGCAGCTATCAGCACTTATACAACAGATTTGGAAGAACAACTTAAAGCTGGAATAGAACAGGATGAAAATTACCGAAAGCTACAAGCAAAAACAAAAGAGAATTTAATAAAAGGTCTAAGTACAGGGTACAACTTGAATGAAAAAGGATTGTTACTATATAAAGATAGATTATACGTACCTAATGTACCTAAGATTAAGCTATTAATTTTAAACAAAATTCTTAAAACTCCTTATTCAGGGCATCTAGGTTATCAGAAAACTATAACCATGCTAAGAAAGGATTATTTCTGGCCAAACATGAAAAATGAACTGGTAGAATATATTGCTAGATGCTTTGAATGTCAGCAAGTAAAAACTGAACATCAGCATCTAGCTGGGCTACTTCAGCCATTTCCTATCCCTAGCTGAAAAATGGGAGACAATTAGCCTTGATTTTGTTTCCGGATTAACTAAAAATCAGAACTTAAATGACTCAATAATGGTAGTGGTTGACAAATTGAGTAAAGCAGCCCATTTTATACCTATAAAAACTACTTATAAAGCTGCAAATATTGCTAATATTTTCTTAAAAAAAAAATTTTGGTTGCATGGAATACCGAACGTGATAATTTTAGACCGAGACCCTAAATTTACAGATAATTTTTGGAGATCTTTGTTCAAAGGATTAAATACTATGTTAAACTTTAGTACCTCTTTCCATCCTCAAACTGATGGACAAACTGAAAGAGTAAATCAGGTATTGGAGGGTCTACTCAGAATGTACGTAAAGGAGCAGCCAGGTAAATGGGAATATTATTTACACCTAGTAGAATTTGCTTGCAATAATCATTATCAAGCTTCAGCTAGGTATAGTCTTTTCAAAATTCTGTATGGAAGGAAATACAATACCCCCATCTCTTGGAGTAATCCAGTGGATAGGTTAGTATTGGGACCTGAATTATTGAAAGAAATGGAATTGATTGTAAAAGAGGTACAAGGTAATTTGAAAATTGCGCAAGATCGACAAAAAAGTCAAGCAGGCCTTAAACGTTGACAATGTTTTTCACATTTCTATATTAAAAAAATATGTACATGATGCTACTCATGTTTTTAATTGGAATGATGTGTAGGTGGAACCTGAAGGAGATTTTCTGTTGGAACCTGAAGGTAATTATCTTTGTAAAGAATTGTGTAGTAACTATGGACAAGTTTGAAACTTTTGTTAAACTCAATGTATTACCTTTAGGTTCATATGCTATATTAATTGGTATGAATTGGTTAGAGAAACATAGGTTGATCTTGAATTGCTTTGATAAAACCTTTACTTGCATAAATAACGATGGAAAGTTAATAAGTGTAAAGGGAATCCCTAGGAAAACAACCGTAAAGAAGATCTCTGCTCTGCAGCTTAAGAGATCTGTTAGGAAAGGTTGTAAGGCTTATGCAGTAACAGTAATTGATGAAGAAAACATGAAATACATAGATAAATTAAAATAGGAAGATATACCGATTCTAAAGGAATATTCAGATGTATTTCCAGAAGAAATTCTAGGACTGCCTTCGAAACAGGAATTAGATTTTACTATTGAGCTGGTACCTGGTGCAGTGCCCAGCTCAAAAGCCCCTTATTGGATGAATATAATTGAACTAAATGAACTTAAGTCACAGTTAAAATAACTTATTGATAAGAATTATATTAGACCCAGTGTGTCTCCCTGGGGGGCACCTATCATATTTGTTAAGAAGAAGAATGGAACTCTAAGACTATGCAAAAATTATCGTCAATTACATAAAATGACTATCAAGAACAGATACCCGTTACCTTGCATAGATGATCTATTTGATAAAATATGTGGAGCTACGGTGTTTTCAAAGATTGATTTACGGTCTGATATCACAAATTCTGAATTAATGATGAAGACATCTTTAAACAGCCTTTAGAACTCGATATGGACATTACGAGTTTGTCGTTATGCCTTTCAGGATTACTAACGCTCCAGTTGTTTTTATATGTCTAATGAATAATGTAATGCACAAATATTTGGATAAATTTGTAGTCGGATTTATTGACGACATATTAATTTACTCAAAATCTGAAGAAGAACATAAAGAACACTTAAAAATTGTCTTGCAATAGTTACGAGAGCATCAAATTTTTGCAAAATTTAGGAACTGTGACTTTTTTAAAGATAAAATCCAGTATTCAGGTCATGTGGTGACTAAAGAAGGAATTTCAGTTGATTCCAAAAAGATAAAGGCAATCAAAGATTGGCCAGTCCCAAAAGATGTAACTGACGTCTGATCATTCATGGGGATTATCGGTTATTATCGGAGGTTCATCGAAGGGTTTTCAAGAATTGAAAATCTGATAACCTCTTTGCAGAAAAAGGGGAAGAAATTTGATTGGAATCACAAGTGCGAAGACAGTTTTAAAAAGTTAAAAACATTATTAACCACTACACAATTTTAAGAATTGCTGACCCTAATAAATATTTTATAGTATGTGCTGACGCATGCAATCATGGTTTAGGTGGAGTATTGACTCAGGAAGTGTATAAATTCATGCCAGCAATAGATTAATTTTAACCACAACAATTATCAATTGATCATGCAAAATTTCTAACAATGGAGACTGAAAATGGAGCTGTAACACAAAATTATATTAACTGAGTGTACAATAGCCAAACCTGTAATAACATAGGTTTCTGAATATATAGAATACATCAAGATATCGAATGCATAAGGAGGCATCCAAAACTAGCATAAAGCAGGCTTACCCAAAATAGGCAAATCCCCCATAGGTGTAAAAAGCTGATCCCAAATCTGTCATGAGGCTCACGAATTGGAAAGGGCGCATGGGAAATCTAATGAGTGGTGGAATGGCATATCATACATGCTTTTTCATGGAGGAAAGAGTGGAGGATGAAAGGGCAAGAAAACAAGTTCACCTCACCTAGTCTTGCTTTCCTATGTGCCTTAAAACACTGAAAAAGCAGTCAATAAAGCAGAAAAAGCAGAAGGGCGCCTAGGAGGCCAGGAATAAAGAAGATTTGATTCCTAAGGCTTTCCCAAGTGCTACATGATTCAAATATGGCAAGTTTGACCTCTATGGATAGGCAATTAGAAACTTGCACATGGTGGGACTCATGAACTAGGCAAATAAGACAAAAATAAATGAATTAATGTCTAAGTGGGTAATACTATGGGTTTGATTATTCTAACACCCCCCCTTAAGCCTGACTTTATGAGTAATAAATCAAAATATAGGGCCTAGCAACAAGGCTTAGTCACCCTTTTACATACTGCAAGTCCATATGAAACAAGGAAAGAGGCAAAACCAACTTGGGAAAATCCTCCCTTAAACATGGACTGTAAAACAAAATTGTAGAATCTTGTCTCCACTCATGCCTTTACAGCATGATCAGCAATCCCCAGCAGTGATTTGAGATTGCTGAATATCTTCTCACAAAATGCTTTGGTGAAGATATCAACTACTTGTTCTAAAGATGAACAGAAGAGTAGGTGAATGGTGCCATCATGAACAATCTCTCTGATGTAGTGCATGTGAATCTCAATGTGTCTGGTTCTCTGCTTCTGAACTGGATCTTTGCAGATTCGAATGGTACTCTGGTTATCACAGTAGATGGTAGTTGAGTACTCAGATTCAAAACCACACTCTCCAAGTAAACCCTGCAACCATAAACACTGAGTTGCTGCATTAACAACTCCTCTGTACTCAGCTTCTGTAGATGAGAGTGAAATGGCACTCTGTTTCTTGATTGACCAGCTGATTGGCCCTTCTACAAGCATGAACACATACCTTGAAGTGGACTTTCTATCTGTGCTATCACCTTCCCAATCA
>LPNX011142636.1:163128-180127 GCA_001517045.1 Pseudotsuga menziesii | reverse complement strand
TCAGAGATAGCAAGAAGCTATCTATCTTGGCATACCAAGCCCTAGGGGCTTGCTTTAGCCCATACAATGACTTTCTCAACCTGCACACAAGAGAAGGGTTAGGAGAAAAACCTTGAGGCTGCTACATATATATCTCCTTAGTGAGATCTCCATTCAGAAAGGCACATTTTACATCCATGTGATGTACCTCCCATTGCCTTGAGGCTGCAATGGCTAGAGCTAGCCTGATGGAGTCCATTTTTGCCACTGGGGCAAAGGTCTCATTGTAATCGATGCCATGAACCTGTGAGTAGCCTTTAGCTACCAATATAGCCTTGTACTTTAGTGGTGAACCATCAGCAGAAAATTTGGTCTTATAGACCCACTTACACTATACTAGTTTTCTCCCTGGAGGAAGATCCACTAGCTCCCATGTGTTGCTCTTCTGGACTGAGCTGAACTCCTCCTTCATGGAAGCTTGCCATATTGGATCTCCTGCTACTTCTTCATATGTTTTAGGATCAGAATCCACCATCAAATAGCATTTTTCAGCAAACATAGGATCCTTCATGCACAGACCACTCTCAAATTGAGATCTAGTCCTCCTTGGGTCATTGGGATCCCCAGCTAGCTCACCTGCTGCATGTAGTGTCTTGGCTGCCCATTTAGGCCTTGTGGGGCTGTTTGGGTCTGAAATAAACTCATCTCCATCAGAAAAATTAGAATCAACATGTTCAACAAACTCTTTACTTACTTCTTGAGGTTCAGGTGGTGAAGAGGCTTCACCAATTTCCACTTCTGCAAGGGGTTCGTCTTCAAATTGAACACACCTTTCAATGAAGGCTTTGTTTGTCTCAAGTTTATCAACTTGTACCCTTTTGAATCTTCATAGTATCCAACAAAAAGACACTCTTGGCTTTGGGGCTCCAAATCCTTCCTCTTCTCTGTCGGGATTCTAGCCCATGCCTTTGAGCCAAAAATCCTGAAATGGGTCACATCTGGCTTGTGCCCACTCCATGCTTCGAAGGGAGTCATGCCATCAATATATTTGTGAGGCACCCTATTCTGGATATATGCTGCACAGTTGATAGCTTTGGCCTAGTACTTTGGTGGAAAAGTTTTGGCCTCCATCATGCATGTTGCCATCTCCTTCAGTGATCTGTTCTTCCTCTCAGCAACACCATTTTGCTGTGGTGTGTAAGGGATAGAATGCTGCATCTAAATACCTACATCTGCACAATAGTTAATAAACTCAGACTTGACATACCCACCACCATTATTAGATCTGAGGACCTTGAGTTTCCTTCCACACTGGTTTTCAACCAAAGCCTTAAAGACTTTGAATAGGCCAAAAACTTCAGACTTGTGTTTCATGAAGTGAACCCAACAATACCTGGAAAAATCATCAATAAAGGTCAATGCATATTTGGCCTGACTCATGGACATATGAGGGAATGGGCCAGCAACATCACTGTGAATCAGCTCGAGGGGTGCAGAGGTTCTCTCATGACTAGCTTTCTCAAACTTATTCTCTAGGTGTTTTCCTAGGATACAGCCTTGGTAGACTCCTTTGGAAAATTTTATCTTGGGCATCCCTATGACCATTTCTTTCTCACTAATATCAGACAGATACTTGTAATTTATATGGCCAAATATTTCATGCCATAGCTTGCTAGCTTCATTAGCATGGATAAGAAGAGCAGAGGGGTTTGAGTAAGGTAGGAAGTGTGAAAACATGTATACCTTTTGAGCATGATTCACTACTCCTTTTGCAATGATTCTTCCACTTGAGATTTCTGTGATCTCAACTTCATCTGGTGAGAATGTGACTTTCTTAGGAGACCCAGTGTGGGTCATCTGGTACACTGATAGAAGGTTGGAGGCGAGACCAGGGACATACAACACATTGTTGAAGTTACCATGATCAAGATCTATCCTTCCTTTTCCTTTGCTTTCAGTGAGAGAGTCATCTCCCAGTACAATAGATGGTCCTTTCGACATATCCAGTGAGGAGAAGACCTCCTTAGTCGAAACCATGTGTCTTGAAGCTCCAGAATCTATGATAAAACTGGGTGAGCTTGATGTGCCAGCAACTAGAGCATGAACTCTCTCTCTGTCATCGGAACTTGATCCTCCTTATCTCTTCTTTGAGCTTTCTGGAAGGGAGATGCCATTCTTCTCCAGGAGATTGGTTAGCATATCAATCTGCTTTTTCATACAAGAGCTTTCAGTGTGATTGCCCTTCGAACAGTATGAGCACTTGTTCATTTCACTTTTGTTTTTCTTCTTCTGGGTATTTTTCTTGGGACCTTGTTGATCCTTTGGAGACTGCTTCTTGTCTCTTCTTTGCTCAGGTGGCTTTTTAGCTTTATTTTTTCTTTTTTAATCCACCCTCAAATCTCCAACAATCAAAGCTTGATCTTTCGATGGTTTGATGGTGTCCATCATCACCAGCTTGTCTTGTTCTTGTGTGAGAGATTCCATGAAATCTGCAAGGCTAGGCATCTTCCAGGTTCGAGCTGTGAGTTTTGTGGCATAGAAGGTTGAAACAAAGACTTAGTAGTCAGGTCCTAGCTTCAAGAGGATGGCCAATACGAGCTGATCATCTTTCTTTTTGATACCACACTGCTTCAGCTGCAAAACTAGTGCTTTGAACTTGGAGAAATATAGCTGCATGGATTCAAAGCTACTGGGACTCAGAGAAATCAGCTCATTTTCGATCTGATGTCCCCTCATCTCATCTATCTTTCCAAAAATATCAGACATCTTCTCCCATACTTTATTCGATGAAGTTAATCCATCGGGATGGAAAAGGAGGTCTCGGGAAATACTGAGACATAGGAGGCCATAGGCCTCATCTCTCCGATTGTGCCATTTGATCTTCTTTGCAGCAGCATTGGGCTCTGCTTTTGTAGCCATAGTCACCCTTTAGAGGCCTTTCTCTCTCAACAAGGTCTCCATCTCTGCTTTCCATTCAAAAAATTTGAAGGGAGTCAAGATAGTTTTCTGTGAATCCATAGCTTTAGAAAATCTGTCTCGGCTGTCAGTAGAAGGCTCCCAGTCTTGATTTTGAACCTGCAAAACAATTTTTGAAGGAGAGTAAAAACCTACAATGGCTATGATACCATGTATAAATTCAGGCCAGCAATAGATTAATTTTACCCACAACAATTATCAATTGATCATGCAAAATTGCTAACAATGGAGACTGAAAATGGAGCTGTAACATAAAATTATATTAACTGAGTGTACAATAGCCAACCCTGTAATAAAATAGGTTGATAAATATATAGAATACATTAAGATATTGAATGCATAAGGAGGCATCCAAAACTAGCATAAAGCAGGCTTACCCAAAATAGGCAAATCCCCCATAGGTGTAAAAAGCTGATCCCAAATCTGTCATGAGGCTCACGAATTGGCAAGGGCACATGGGCAAGCTAATGAGTGGTGGAATGGCAGCTCATACATGCTTTTTCATGGAGGAAAGAGTGGAGGATGAAAGGGCAAGAAAATAAGTTCACCTCACCTAGTCTTGCTTTCCTATGTGCCTTAAAACACTGAAAAAGCAGTCAATAAAGCAAAAAAAGTAGAAGGGCACCTAGGAGGCCAGGAATAAAGCAGATTTGATTCCTAAGGCTTTCCCAAGAGCTACATGAGTCAAATATGGCAAGTTTGACCTCTATGGATAGGCAATTAGCAACTTGCACATGGTGGGACTCATGAACTAGGCAAATAAGACAAAAATAAATGAATTAATGTCTAAGTGGGTAATACTATGGGTTTGATTATTCTAACAGGAAGGACATGTCATTGCTTATGAGTCTAGGAAACTGAAGATTCATGAAACAAATTATGCGACCTATGACTTAGAATTAATTGTTTTCATACATGCCTTAAATATGTGGCATCATCATTTAATTGGAAGGAAGTTTATCTTAATGACGGATAATAAAGGATTGAAATACCTGTTAGATCAACCTAACTTGAATGCTATACAAGCTAGGTGGCTAGATTTTCTAAGTGAATACGATTTTGAAATTCAACACATCAAAGGAAAGGAGAATAAGGTTGCTGATGCATTAAGTAGAAATGCAAAGTTCAATTTTACAGCATCTATCAGCACTTATACAACAGATTTGAAAGAAAAACTTAAAGCTGGAATAGAACCAGATGAAAATTACCGAAAGTTACAAGCAAAAGTAAAAGAGAATTTAATAGAAAGTCTAGGTACAGGGTACTGCTTGAATGAAAAAAGACTGTTACTATATAAACATAGATTATACGTACTTAATGTACCTAAGATTAAGCTATTACTTTTAAACAAAATTCTTAAAACTCCTTATTCAGGGCATCCAGGTTATCAGAAAACTATGACCATGCTAAGAAAGGATTATTTCTGGCCGAACATGAAAAATGAATTGGCAGAATATATTGCTATATGCTTTGAATGTTAGCAAGTAAAAACTAAACATCAACATCTAGTTGGGCTACTTTAGCCATTGCCTATCCCTAGCTGGAAATGAGAGACAATTAGCCTTGATTTTGTTACTGGATTACCTAAAAATCAGAACTTAAATGACTCAATAATGGTAGTGTTTGAAAAATTGAGTAAAGCAGCCCATTTTACACCTGTAAAAACTACTTATAAAGCTGCAAATATTATTGATATTTTCTTAAAACAATTTTTTTGTTTGCATGGAATACCAAAGGTGATCATTTCAGACCGAGACTCTAAATTTACAGGTAATTTTTGGAGATCTTTGTTCAAAGGATTAAATACTACGTTAAACTTTAGTACCTCTTTCCATCCTCAAACTGATGGATAGACTGAAAGAGTAAATCAGGTATTGGAGGATCTACTCAGAATGTACGCAAAGGAGTAGCCAGGTAAATGGGAAGATTATTTACACTTGGTATAATTTGCTTACAATAATCATTATCAAGCTTTAGCTAGGTATAGTCCTTTCAAAATTTTGTATGGAAGGAAATGCAATACCCCCATCTCTTGGAGTAATCTAGTGGACAGGTTAGTATTAGGACCTGAATTATTGAAAGAAATGGAATTAATTGTAAAAAATGTACAAGGTAATTTGAAAATTGCGCAAGATCGACAGAAAAGTCAAGCAGACCTTAAACGAACTCCAAACGAGTTCCAGGTGGATGAACATGTTTTCATTAAGGTGAGACCCAAAAAGAGTTCTCTGAGGCTGGGTAACTGTGCCAAGTGTTAACACCCAAAAAGTGTTCACTACCTCATCTACCCCACTACATGGCTCATTTGTCCATTTTCCTACCATATTTCCTTGAAAAACCTGAAAATCCCACCAAAAAGCCTCCAAAAGGCCTAAAATGCCTCCAAAAGGCCAAAAAACCCCTTTTTTCCTCCAAAAATATCCAAAATTCCTCTAAAATAGCAAAAATCCCCAAAAGGGAAGAAAAAATATAAAATAATGAGGAAAAGGAGGAAAAAACCCTAAACAGCTTCCCTAAACCACATGGTTTCCAAAACCATGGGCCAGCACTCCACCACTAAAAAACTATAAATAAGTGATGGAGACCCCTCATTTCACATCCACAATCATAAGCATCCTTACTCTGCCAAAACAACTCTAGAAACCCTAGCTCACCCTTGAGCTACTTTCACCATTGAGAGCCCCTTTTGGCCCATTTCCACCATCGGAGAAGGAGAAGGAGTAGGCTGGAGCTTAGAGCAACCGTCTCGGATCACTGCAAAGAGCTTCACCAACCTTCACACCGGAGGTAATATCAATATAAAAACCATTTCTTACATTTTATTGTTTTTGTTTCATGCATGTATTTAGAGTAGTTCGTTTTTCTGTTTAGCATTTTCATTTTCATTTTACTAAACTGCTACTAAGGAGTCACTTCTCCTTAGTAGGTGCTCATTCGCACAAGCTAGGGGTAAAACCCTAGCTACAGTTTTGGCGACTCCACTGGTTTTCTTTTGAATCTTTGTTTTTAGTTTACAAAATTATTTAGCTTTTTCCTTTCGGCTGTCCCTTTCGGCCGCCGTAAACCGCATTTTTTCCTTCTGCAGTCGCGTCCTGACCGCGTCTTTCAGGCCTTTACCTGCGACCTGACCGCGGTTATCAGACCATCTCCAGCGCCCTGTCGGTGGATTTAAGTCTGTTACCTGCGATTCGACCGCGGCTATTCAGCCTGTTTGCTGCGATATGGCTGCGCCTGTTGGCCATTTTCCTGCGTCCCGACCGCGACTTTCCGCCCATTTGCTACGACCCGAACGCAGTTTTCAGCCCCCTCGCTGTGACCTGCCTGCAACTTTCCGCCCATTTTCTGTGACCCAAACGCGACTTTCAGCCCCCTTTCTGCGACCTGATCGTGACTTTTAGCCTCTTCCCTGCGAACAGACCGTGTCTGTCGGCCAGAAAGCCGCGACCTGTCCGCGCCTGTTTCTTTCATACCTGCGGTCCGACCGCCCGCTTTTGCCTCAAACCCGCGGTCTGATTTCTGCATATTTTACTATTTTTGAACCCAGCCCCTTTGCTGCAATATTTTCTGCATCTGTACAGCCATCTGTTCCACCTGCATCCCTACTTCCTTACAGCCTTTTCTGCTACATCATTTCTGTTCCATTTTACAGAATCTGTTTTGAAATTTCAGCATTTTAATTCAGAAAATTTTGCATGTTAAAGTTGTGGATTCAATATTATTAGAAGGTTTCCCCTTTGTGTGGCACTTCTATTTCGGGTTCATCACCTCACGAGCACACACTCTGTCACCTAATTCAAGTGAGACTTAAAAAACTACTTAACTCAATCAACATTCTAACCCCACTTGGGGAACACAAAAGAATCTTTGTAGTTAGGTAGGATCAGGGGGATAGGCTTCCAATAACACCCCTCGGTTACTTACACTTGAGACATAGCTATTGTCCAATTAGGGAACCAAAATCCTCTAGTATTTTTTGGCACGGTCACCACCAGTTTACCAGAGGGCCTCTCCCTTAGGAGGGTTGAAGTCGCGAGATTGGTTCCGGAGACCTGAGTGGAATACCGCACTCCATTCAGTAACTAAAGGGCTACCTTTCACAGTTCTCGGGATATCCCTGTATAGGGGTATTGCGGTAAAAGGACCAAACGGCAGATTCACCTTTCTTGATGTGTCATGAACGGGGTATCTTAGTTGCCATTCTTCTAGGATTGACTTCCCGGTGTCCCTCTCGGTAGGGGGATATCTTAGCCACTTGTCTTTCCTATTCATATTGTCTGACTTGGATTTCAGCACCTTGCAGAGGATATGTCTAGTTGAGTCAGAATACTTTTAGTTAGGTGTTTGCATGCTCCCTTACCTCCTTTTGGTCAAGTGAGTCCACTGTTTTTATTTTTAGAAAACCTGCTGTTTGTTGGTATTCTGACCATTTTTGTTGACACTCCACCTATTGTAGCACAGCTGTTACATTGGGTGTTTTGAGTTGGTTGTTGGCCTGAGTGCCCTATTTTTTGAGCTCTCCTTCTGCACACTCGGTTGCATTAGGGTTTTTGAGTTGTTTTTTACTCACCTCAACCCATAGAGATTTGACACCATCTGTCACCATTGAGTCTCCGAGACATTCTCGGTGCCTTAGGGGCCAACCCCCACAGCACGGTTCACTTGACACCACCCGTCATCGACACAGATCATCTTCACTTGATACCACTTATCATAGATCTCGAGCCTTATCACTTGACTCCACTCGTCAGCGGCATCGGACTCCGTCACCCGATAGTGACGCCCCTTATTTTACCTCCGATTCCGAGCCAGAGTCTGAAAACCCCATTTACACTGCCCCTACTAGCCCCATGGCTGGCATGACTTCCACTCCCATCTTGGTAGAGATCGTTGGTGGCACATCCACCACTACACCAGCTACCACACCTGCTTTGGGTATGCCCTCCATGGGGCCCTCGTCTACCGTACCCCTCACGGCACCTATTCCCGCAGCAAGAATACCTATTCCCACTCCATCATTGGCTCACACTACCCAGGGTGGTGCAGGACCATCCCACATCACCTTAGTTCCCCCACTTGTGGGGAACCTCCCTAACGCTACCCCTCCACTTGGGGGCATTGGCCTCAACTTGGTCCAACCCACTACTGTGTCACATCCTACTTCCAGTTTTCCATTCATGGCTAGTCTCAACCTGCCTGACCTAGCTAGATTAACCAACGATCCTATCCGACACGACCCTGCATGGCCTCACATGCCCACCAAGCTCCCCTCTGACATCCCTAAGTTTGAGGGCAAGTCAGGTGAGGACCCACAAAACCACATTATGTCCTTCCATCTATGGTGTTCCTCCAACTCCATAGTGGACGACTCTATCCACCTCCGTCTCTTATAGCGCACATTCACTGGCTCTGCAGCCAAGTGGTATATCGAGCAACCCCATGGAGCCCATGCCACCTTTGCTTCCCTTGCATCAACCTTCCTGCAATTCTTCCAGTTACCTATCCGCTATGATGCGGGCGTTGAGATCCTCCTATCATGCAGACAAAACACGGCTACCCACATCACGGACCACATTCATGAGTGGTGTCGACGCCGTAGCTTATGCAAGATCAAATTAGACGACCGTATCTTCCTAGATTTGTTCCTCAAATCCCTTCTTCCCGTCATTGCTAAGGATGTGGAATCCTAAAGACCCCAGTCTAAAGAAGAGGCCATCCTTAAGGCCCAACAATTCGACCTCATTTACGCCCAGTCGGGTTATCTCTATACCATTATACCTTACGCCCCTCGCGGCGAGTCCTCCCAGCACGATGCACCGGGGGCATCCCACGCTACTGATGGCATCATTGGCCGTGTCTCTTCGCATCCTCAACCATTTTCCATAGCACGTCCTACCCCTGGCCCTGACCTTTTGCAGGCTACCTCCCAGTTTGGAATAACCAACTCGTATGCTCCCATGGCACACCACCATTCTCATGGACCCTCATGTCCACCGCAGTGTTTCTGTCATGCGACTCACTCTTACGCCCCCCCCCCCCTGGTCGCACCTCAGCCCTACTACCACCAGCAGGCTGCACCAGCTCCTGCACCTTCCCAAGCCCAACCCGCTTATTACCCGCCACAGGAAGCCCCTGCGGCAAACCCACAACCCATTCCGCAGCCCTATCAGCAACCCCCTCAAGTTGCTGCCCCTACGCAGCCTCCACCTACATATCATCCACCGCAACCTGCTCCAGCACCTACGCAACCTCAGAATCCACCTGCTGCCCAAGGGCAATTTTACGCTCAACAAAACCCGCAGCAAAACCAGAACAACCAATGCAACCAAGGCCAACAAAACTGTGGCAGGGGCCGAAATCATGGGAATAACCAACCTGCAGACCAAGCTGGTCAACCCCCTAATCCTCCTGATAATAATAATGCGGCCCCTGCTACCCAAAATCTTGATCGCGCGCCCAAGCAGGATAAAAACCCCAATTTGCGAACAAACCATCCTTGTTCTATTTACGGGGTCTATGGCCACTACACACATTTTTTCCCACACATGGAGCGAGTTCGGAAACTTTGGGCTGAAGATGCCCACCGCCAAGGGCAGGCGGCTCCTCAAGCACCACCCAACCCCCCACAACCTCAGCAGCCACCTTTGGTGCTGCAAAACCCCTTACTAACCCAAGGCGTAGTGAACACCCAACCATTGGCTCCCCCGCAAGCCAACGCACCAACCCAACAACAAATCACTTACGCTGCTCCTGATCAACCCATGCATGACTCAGGTACCCACCACTTGTTGATGATGTCCTCCGATGAAGTCAACCTCCAGACCCGGTGGACCCAATATGGCACCACCCCTGAAGCCCCTCCCGTCGATAAACCCACTAATGCTCATCCCACTGATTAGGCGTTATGTATACCTCCACCTCCACTAGATGGCGTTCCCAAAGCACCTCGTTTCCTACTTCTCCGTATCAACAATAACCCCAATGCGCGGGCTGCGTCCAACTACAACATTGTCGATGACTTAGCCCAATCCCCCGCAGCCATGTTTGCATTAGAAGTCTTAAAAAACTGCCCTTCGCAGCGCAAGACTTTACTCTCAGCCATTGGGGCTATTGATCCAAATGATTCGAGTTTAATGGAATTTGATTTGGACCAATCCGAACCCTGCATGCCTTCCACTTTAGTGTTCCAATTTTGTGTTTTCGTTCGGAATTTTGTCATCCATCGATGCATTATTGATGAAGGTGCCTCTACATGTGTCATGTCCACCCTCATTTGGCAGAAATTGGGATCCCCCCCTCTCTAGCCGTCCACTACTGCGTTGCGAGCCTACGACGGCCGTTCGGCTCAACCACAAGGCCTATTAACTAATGTCCCTGTCCAGCTGGCTGGAAAAACCGTCCTTATCGACATCGAGGTTATCAATGCACAGCTTGATTATAACCTTTTACTTGGCCGCAGCTACATGTATGCCATGCGGGCGGTTGCTTCTTCCGTTTTTCGTACCATGATGTTCCCCCATGAGGGACGCGTGGTCAAGGTCAACCAACTCACCTACTATGATCCCAATGCCCCCACGGCAGCCGAAAATGTTCTTCCCATGGTTGAACAACCTGTTTCGAGTGCCACCACTTCAGTTGTTTCCTCTATGGGGCCCGAAGTTTACTTAGATGTGCTTATGACCTCAACCTTCCAATCTATTCCACCCCCGTCACCCGCCACTGACGTGTCTGACCTGTGTACCCTGTCCCATAATACGCGAACTCCTACTAATCAACCGCCCTTGTTGCCTAAACCCCCTTTGGTACCTAGCCACATTGGTGCTACCCCCATCCATACCATTCCTTTCCTCTTCCCTCCATTAGGAGTAGTTAGAGCCCGAGTCATGGCTACCCTCAGCCTCCCTGGTTTAACCTTAGGATTACCCGTTTGGTATCTTTCACCTCCCGTTCCCCCACCGACACCAGATGTCGTCCTGCAACCGGTGCAACCCATTGTCACTACTAGTCAACCACCTCCCGGTGTCGCTACCCCGTCGTCCTCCATGAACCCCCCCGCCTCCTTCTACCAAACCAACTGGGGGCAGAGGCCCCCAACCTTACTCTGATGTCCCACCTCCCAAAACAGTCAAAAACCCCCCTGCGTTTCGTGCTCCTCCCAAATGCTCGCTATGCGATGAGCTGGGCCATGCGACTCACCATTGTCCTCAGTTACCGGCATTACAGGCACACATGGAACTTCTTGACGACGATCCCACTATCCCAGTTGTCCACCTGGATCCAACCCCCAAGCCTCGTGACAAATCCCTGCGCACTAATCACCCTTGTGCCATATGCGGTATTTACGGGCATTACACAAATCACTGTCCCAATCTCCCCGATTACAGAGCAGCTCTCTTTGAGATGAACAATCTGGATCTTGAGACCGCACCACCCACCATTGAGGAGATCCACCCCCCGCGTTCTCCCCCTTCTGGAGAGGTTAATACCATTTATATGATCTCTTCCGCCACTACTCCCTCGTCAACCGATTTGACGACACAAACTTTCCGCACTGATGAGGAGATCCTCGAGGCTCTCACTGCCCTGGAGTATCCCTGGGATGACATGCACCATCGTTCCTACTTTCTCCCAGATGAATCCTCTTCTAACACTGCTACCCAATTTGCAGTTGAATCTAAAGACTTCCTTCCCCCCAAGGTCGACTGGTTCAAGGACCCTATTCCTGCTCCTGATGCCTTCGAGGAGGGTAATATGGAAAACATCTCACCTGTCATCCAAATTGATATCGCTGCCCCAGGAAGTTCCCTCGAACTCATCACTTTAGGAGCCTCTTGCAGTGAGCAAGAGATTGAGGAATACAACAAACTCTTCAGAGAATTCCGTGATGTCTTTGCCTGGTCCTACACCAAATTTCCCGGTCTTAACCCTGCCATTATAGAGCACCACATTGACACATGGCCTGACGTTCCCCCCATTCGTTAGAAACAACGTCCCATTCATCCCTCAAAACTCCCAGCTGTCAAAGCAGAGATTGAGAAACTTCGCAAGGCAGGCTTCATTTATCCCATTGCCTATACCACCTGGGTTTCAAACCCTGTTCCAGTTAACAAAAAACAAGGCACCATTAGAGTATGCACTGACTTTCAAGATTTAAACCGCGCCTGTCCCGAAGACAATTTCCCCACGCCATTTATTGACCAGCTCATCGATGCGTGTGCAGGGCATGAATTCCTCTCGTTTATGGATAGTTTTTCCGAATACAATCAGATCCAAATCCGAAAGGAAGACCAGTACAAAACTGCCTTTACTACCCCATGGGGCACCTTTTCCTATCGCGTCATGCCTTTTGGCCTAAAAAATGATGGTGCCACATTCCAGCGGGCCATGACCTATTTCTTTCATGATTTGGTCCATATCCTGCTCGTCTACCTTGATGACCTTACAGCTCGTTCCCGGAAACGATCAGACCACCTTAACGACCTTCGGTAAGTTTTTCTGCGTTGTCGCAAATATCATATCCGCTTGAACCCACACAAGTGTGTCTTTTGCGTTTCGGCAGGCCGATTGTTGGGTTTCATTGTTTCCCAGAAAGGAATTACTGTTGATCCCCTGAAATTCCAAGCCATCTTAGACCTTCCCTCTCCTCGCATGCTCCAGCAACTCCAAAGCTTGCAAGGGCGATCCAATTTTCTTCGACGCTTCGTTCCTGATTATGCCACAACTGTTCACGGTTTCTTGCGCCTACTCCGTACCCACATCCCCTTTGTCTGGGATGAGCAAGCAGAAGCTGCATTCGAAGCCCTCAATAAAGCTCTCACACAAGCCCCCTTGATCTCCCCTCCGGATTTTTCTCAGGATTTCATTCTCTAGGTCTCAGCTTCCGAGCATGCTGTGTCCGGAGTCTTGGTTCAAGAAGACACCTCACACCAAGAGCATGCCATTTACTACGTCAGCCAGACCTTGTCCGACCCACCCCTATGTTACCCATATGAGGAGAGACTAGCCCTAGCAGTGGTCTTTTCCGTCCAAAAATTGCGACACTACATTTTACTTAGTCATACCACAGTCGTCGCCGACTCCAACCCCATGGTATATCTCCTAAACCGGCGGCTCCTGCAAGGTCGTGTGGTTAAATGGGTCATTATCCTCCAAGAATATGACCTCACATTCCGAACACCTAAGAGCACTAAAGCCCTTGCGCTTGCCCAGCTCATCACTGATCTCCCTTCCTTTCTCCCGGCCCCACCCATCTCCGATGAATTACCTGACAATTACTTGTTCACTATCTCGTCTGATGACCCATGGTACAGTGATATGTTGTTATACTTACGCACGCAGAAGTACCGACCCACAGTCACTCGTAATGGACGTCGTCGTATCCGTCACCAGGCCTCTCGCTACCTCCTCTTAGGAGATGTCCTTTACCGGCGAGGGGTTGACACAATTCTTCGTCGTTGCCTTACACATGAGGAAGCTGAGCACGTCCTTAATTATTGTCATAGCGGTGCCTGCGGCGGCCATTTCTCAGGGATGGCCACTGCCCAAAAGGTCACCCGCGCCGGATACTTCTGGCCCACACTTTTCACCGACTGCATCACTGCGGTCAAGCATTGCCATAATTGCCAACTTTTTTCCCCTAAGGCCCGGACACCACCTGCTCCTTTACACCCGGTCGTCACCGTTGGTCCCTTTTGTAAGTGGGCCATCGACTTCATGGAGTGTAGACCCCCATCTACGAACGACCATAAGTACATTGTTGTCGCCGTCGATTACTTCACCAAATGGGCGGAAGCCATGCCCACCTTCAACTGTACCGCTGACACTGCTGCCCGTTTCTTTTTTAACCATGTTATCACTCGTTTCGGGGTCCCTAAACAGTTGGTCTCAGACCATGGATCACACTTTGAAGATTCCGTGTGGCGCGAGTTATCCACCCTCCTCAAGTTTGAACACCAATTTTCCTCTGCTTACTACCCTCAAGGGAACGGTCAAGTAGAAGCTATTAACAAAATCCTAAAAACCATACTCCAACGCACTGTTTACCGGCATAAGTCCAATTGGCACCATATGCTTTTCCCTGCCTTATGGGCTTACCGTACCTCCACCAAAACCACTACTGGTTTTACCCCGTTTCATCTCGTTCACGGTGTAGAGTCTGTCCTCCCCATCGAGTGTCAGATACCCACCTTGCATATCGCCGTTGAGCTCCTCCCTGATACCTCCCCCCTTGAGCAACGTTTGCTATCCCTCGAACAAGCAAATGAAGATCGTCGTGCCACTCTCCAGAACATCGAAGCATCCAAAAACTGCTCCAAAGCCGGTTATGACAAACATTTCCACCCTCGAACTTTCCACTAAGGGGACCTCGTCCATGCCTATGACCAAGCCCACGAAAAAACCGGTAAAGGAAAGTTTGAATCCATGTGGCAAGGCCCTTACATTGTGCAGACTTGCCTCGGCAAGGGGGCATACATTTTAGCCGATTCTGAAGGCCACCCTTTATGTAACCCCCGTAATGGGTTGTATCTTAAACATTTTTACCCTTAACTAAAACCGCGACCTCATGGGTCCGCTTTGTACAGTTTTCTCTCTTTTTGTTTTTCACCTTCTTTACCATAATCTTACATTCATCATTCGTTTTGCATGCCCACAGATGGACCATCTTCCACCTCGCTACACTGGCTTCGCTGATGGCGCAAGCCGCTGGTCTCCCAACCTGGCTTCTACAGCATGGGTCTTATATTCCCCTTCCAATGAACTGATTCACCTTGATGGAATATGTATAGGCACCGCTACCAATAACCAGGCGGAGTATGATGCTATGACCGGTCTCCTGACTGCTGCCATCCAGATGGGCATATGTCACCTTCATGTGTTTCTGGACTCCCAGCTACTTGTCTCCCAGCTCAACAACTGCTACCAGGTGCATGATCCTTGCCTATTTAGAAAATTCCTGCATACAAAACAACTCAGCCAACAGTTTGAATCCATCACATTCACAGATGTCCCAAGAGCTTACAATAGTGTCGCAGATCAAATGGCCAATAACATCCTAGATTGGCATATCAATTACACCATGTAACACCTCCATCCTGCATAGCATCTCATCAAAATATATCAAAACCCAAAAAGATTGCAGTGCATCCACATTTGCATCCATGTACATAAACCATAAAAACACATAAAATACACACGGGGCATCCACGTGCCCAAACACCCTAGACTACTTGCATCCACGTGCAATACAAACATATCACACATCATAAAGCGCATCCACGTGCGTACAACTAAAACAACATCACAAAAAGGTGCATCCATGTGCATATATATATACATCAAAAAGTACATGTCACAGTGCTATACATGCCCTGAGTACCCCTGTACTCAGCTATACAAAAAATGCCTGTACATCCCTACATCTCATAAAATACACGCCGTAGCTACAAAACTTGGGGGGAGTCCCCTGCACTCCCTAATGAGATTCGTACCCCGCGTCACTGCCGATATTCACTGCCTCTGAATCCTCCCCTCGCTCCTCCTCCGGCAAATCCTCATCCCGTCTGGGCTCCGGTGCCCGTGCCCAATCCGCCAAGATATCCACCCGGATCGCAATCGATCTGAAGTCGCGGGGTTCCCTCATGCAATCCTGAATCACGTCCGGATCGATGTCCCGCCACCCCTCGTCAGTCACCCCCACCAGCAAACGGTCAACCAGGGCCCGTACAGACTCCAGTGTCCCCTCTGCATCCCGGTGACGCACCTCCCCCCGCCCAGGCAGCGCTGGAATGGCCACAATCCCCCTCTGTGCCACATGCCCTAGTGGTGGCCTCGGGACCACATCTGCAGATCACCCATTTGTTAGTAACAATCTATCAATCAACTATCATATATAAAACTTGACAATGCAATCAAACCATACGTACCATCTGGTCCCCATGCCTGTCCAGGCGGCCGTGGTGCCTCTGGATCTCCTGTGTAATCCATATCTCTATATGGATAATCATCCAGCGTCAACGGTAGCTGGAGCCACTGTAGGTACAACTCCTGTGTGAAGTACCTTCCAACATCGCCGCCACCACGGCGGCGCATCATCTCGCCCCACCGCACCATCCGCGGCTCTCTCAAGCCTCCTGCTCTGACCGGCACCCTCAGCTGCAGTGTGGGTACCCTCTTCATAAATAATGCACATAAAAAGGAACCATAGCAAAACCCCTTGCCAGATTCCTTCGCTGCTATCAGCTGCCGCTGCACGCAGGTTAGGAACATCTGGCCCCACGCATAATCCACACCGGCCAGTACCCGCTCCACTAGCTGCATCTGACCCCCAAATACCTTCTCCGATGACTGGGATCCCAAGACACGCACCACGCATGCTGCCATGGCCCGCACAGCTGGCTCCTGTAGATCTCTCACCAGAAGTGCATTCCTATGCACC
Organism: Pseudotsuga menziesii; assembly: GCA_001517045.1. Lineage (NCBI taxonomy): Eukaryota > Viridiplantae > Streptophyta > Pinopsida > Pinales > Pinaceae > Pseudotsuga > Pseudotsuga menziesii. Next base: position 163,740 of record LPNX011142636.1, on the reverse strand, counting down.
CAAGCCTCTAGACCATAGAACCGCTCCAGCATGTCATCCATATCTATGTCCACGAATACCTGCGGCTGTGTGTTTGCCACCCTACCCAGACAGGGAAACCCCGTCAGGAAGTATACATCAGTCAGGGTGAGGTCCACCCTCTCACCCTGCACTCGGAACGCCTGTATGTTTGGCTCCCAAAAACCAACCAGTCGGTTCAGCAGCAATGCTGCTGACCGCATCATAGGTACCTGGGAAAACTTCAGCAGTCCGAATAGCCCCAGCATCGATTGTACCCGGTGGTCCTCTTAGACGATGGCCATAATCTCATCGGGTATCTCCCGCTCTCTCCATAGCACCTACGGCATCCTATCAATCATACAAAGTAGACTCATCAGACTCATGTCAAACAAATAGTAATCACCATTCCCCCAACCAAAAACCCGAATAGCTCGGTCCAAAACCGCGGCTTTAGGGTTCCCTGCCGCGGTCTCCGACTGCGGCTGTTAGGCCTATAGTTGCGGTTCCTAACTGCGGCTGTCGGGCCTAAACCCGCAGTTTCAAACTGTGACTGTTAGGCCTACAGTTGCGGTCCCTAACCGCAGCTGTCGAGCCTACAGTCGCGGTCCCTAA
>LPNX011142636.1:126054-162715 GCA_001517045.1 Pseudotsuga menziesii | reverse complement strand
CGAGCATGAACTGTCCTGGGCTCGTAAAATCCGCACGACAGTACCATTCTATCACTTCAGAGTCTTCTTATTGCTTTCAGACTCCTTAAAATTGAAAGCACCCATGAGAATGAACTGTCCTGGGCTCGTAAAATCCACACGACAGTACCATTCTATCACTTCAGAGTCTTCTTATTGCTTTCAGACTCCTTAAAATTGAAAGCACCCACGAGCATGAACTGTCCTGGGCTCGTAAAATCCACACGACAGTACCATTCCTTCACTTCAGAGTCTTCTTATTGCTTTCATACTCCTTAAAGTTGAAAGCAACCACGAGCATGAACTGTCCTGGGATCGAAAAATCCGCACGACAGTACCATTTCATTACTTTCGAGTCTTCTTATTGCTTTCAGACTCCCTAAAATTGAAAGAAACCACGAGCATGAACTGTCCTGGGCTCGTATAAATCCACATGATAGTACCATTTTATATACACACTTCTTCTAGTTCCCTGACCCATGAAGAAGTCCACCCGTGCCTCTTGGCGCTATGATCGATCCTCTCAGTAGCACCCCCAATTAGGTCACCTTTGTTCAGAGTATTCTGCAGTCTCCTGCCATTTTACCACAGCGTGAGTCTCCCTCAGCCCAGTTACCCTCCCAGATCCAACACAGCTATGACCCCCTTACCACCAGTCAGTTTAATATGCTGCCCGATCCTCCCCACCATCATACTCTGAACAAAGGAAGTTTGAGTCCCCCACTCTACTTGTCCAGTTATTCCCCCTAGTTTATCAATCCTGCCATCAGTACTATCACATTTCGGTTTTCCACCTCGCGCTCCTGTCAAGGAAACATCATTGCCTTGATAGTTGCAGGTCTCCCTCTGTCGACAACAACCCCTCTATTCCACAGGATAGACCCAGAGGCCCCTGCGCCTTGGACCCATCACCATCTGTGGTGAGTGCCTACGGACCATTTTGGGAGGAGTCATCATTGCCTCTCCGAATGGTTGTTTCTCACATGCTCGACTTCAGCACTTTTGATCGCATCATTGAGAATCGCGCAGGATTTATATTCCTTCCATTGTTTGGTCGAAGACCCCGGATTTCCCCCGACTCTAGCACATTGGTGAGTCACGTTGGAACGCCCAGTTATATGTTCCTGTGGATGTCCGGGTTGCGTTGGCGATTGTATTCGAAAGCCATTCCGTTCCGTGCTTCCTTGAGTACCCAGTTCAGTTCCAGTTCAGTGTACCATTGCGAGTGTGACCCTTGTCACTCTGATCCAGCAACTCATCAGTTCCTTCGATACCACATTCAGTAGCACTGCTGTCATTCCAGTGTATCTGTTTTTCATCTCAGACATGCTCAGCCCAGCAGTATGTTCCAGCGAGCAGTATGGCATCCTACAAGTCCCTCTTTTCGGAACTCACCGTTATGTTTTTGTATCTTGATACGAGCATGGGTATGCCCGCCTCGTCCATATATTGAGATTCTTCCTCATTCAGTATTTGAGGCCATGTATATGTCAAGACACCATTGTTATTATTATGTTATATCCTGATACGAGCATGGGAATTCCCGCCTCGTCCATATGATCAGATGATTCCTCATCCATTATTGAGGTTATGTACTTTTTGTTCTTGCAGTTGGTTTGGGATCATTGTTTTGGGCTTCATTTTGTTTCTTCTCTTCTCCACACCCCAGGAAAACCATTTATGACTTATGATGTCCATTGGCCATACGATGAGCTCCTGCCCTCGCACATCAGGGGGCAATCTGTTAACACCCAAAAAGTGTTCACTACCTCATCTACCCCACTACATGGCTCATTTGTCCATTTTCCTACCATATATCCTTGAAAAACCTAAAAATCCCACCAAAAAGCCTCCAAAAGGCCAAAAAACCTCTAAAAAGCCTCCAAAAGGCCTAAAATGCCTCCAAAAGGCCAAAAAACCCCTTTTTTCCTCCAAAAATATCCAAAATTCCTCTAAAATAGCAAAAAATCCCCAAAAGGGAAGAAAAAATATAAAATAATGAGGAAAAGGAGGAAAAAACCCTAAACAGTTGCCCTAAAACCATGGGCCAGCACTCCACCACTAAAAAACTATAAATAAGTGATGGAGACCCCTCATTTCACATCCACAATCATAAGCATCCTTACTCTGCCAAAACAACTCTAGAAACCCTAGCTCACCCTTGAGCTACTTTCACCATTGAGAGCCCCTTTTGGCCCAATTCCACCATCGGAGAAGGAGAAGGAGCAGGTTGGAGCTTAGAGCAACCATCTCGGATCACTGCAAAGAGCTTTACCAACCTTCACATCGGAGGTAATATCAATATAAAAACCATTTCTTACATTTTATTGTTTTTGTTTCATGCATGTATTTAGAGTAGTTCATTTTTCTGTTTAGCATTTTCATTTGCATTTTACTAAACTGCTACTAAGGAGTCACTTCTCCTTAGTAGGTGTTCATTCACACAAGCTAGGGGTAAAACCCTAGCTACACCAAGATAGCACCTCGATATTGTGGTCCTTTTGAAATATTGTCCAGGATGGGACAGGTAGCCTATCAGTTAGCTCTACCACCGAATTTAAGAGTTCACAATGTTTTTCACATTTCTGTATTAAAAAAATATGTACATGATGCTACTCATGTTATTAATTGGAATGATGTGCAGGTGGAACCTAAAGGATATTTTCTGGTGGAACCAGATTCTATCCTTGAGCAGAGGGAGATCTTGCTTTGGAACCACACCATTGGTCTGGTGAAGGTGCAATGGAAGCACCTTAGTCCAGAGGAAGCCACCTGGGAATTGGAAAGTCAGATGTGGGATGCATATCCAATTCTATTTCAGGGGAACTCTGAGGACGAGGAATAAATAACATCAAGGAGGATGTTATAATTTAAGGGGGTGTGTATGTCACATGCCCCAATTTCCAAAAATAATTTAATATTATTTGAGGAACATTGTGTTATATTTTATGCTAGGTTTGTAATTGATGACCCAATGGGGTCAAGAATAATTAATGTAATTAAGAATATTTTATTTATAAATAAATAAATTATGAGACAACAGCTTAGGGAAGCTATTAAAAGAGTGTTTACTGGTCAATTGGTGGAGGAGATTGGGTGGATAGTACACTGACAAGTGGCAGCATTCTCAAGCTACTTCCAACTGTTGCAGGTGGAAACTTCCCTATATTTGTGGTCATGATTCCCCAAGAAAATGGAATTAGAGCAGGTGGTTCATTAAATGAAAAGTGACCCAGAAGACCTAGGCATCTCTATAAAATGTCCCATTGAATACAGTTGAGGCTTCTCATTCTAAGAGGTGATCATTCAGGGTGAATGATTTTACTCAAAAGAAATTCAATGGAGGGGATTACTGAAGTGAGTTTGAGGGGTTAAATGCTAAGACTAAAATTATTGCAGCTATTAGGCTGAAGTTCTTAATACTGTGAGGAGATTTTAATTACTGAGGTAATTGGACCAGTCAGGTGACAAAAGGTATTAAGGTTATATTCTCCACCCAGAACTCTACCAAGAGGACCAGGAACAAGCTCAGGGGTCCCGAGGAAGTGTTGTCTGAGCGTTCTCTAGGAGATTGGTTGGGAGGAATAGCCTCCTTAAGCTGTTGTCATCTTATCATTGTCAGGTTCTATTTGTATTTATGTTATTTTTGTTTACCATCCTCAATAAAAAATTTACTAGTTTTTAAATACAAGCATGTTAGTATTTAATTAGGCTTTATGAAGAAAGGAGTAACTGTGTAATGTTAGACTTGGTAAATTGCATATTATGTTAGAATTAGTAATAAATATGAAAAATAAAAAATAGATAGAATTAGAATTTCCATACTGTATTTTTCCACGCCTGGCTCAGGTAGTACTCTAGCACAGGTGGGTGTTTAGGTGAATATGATGATTCATTTCACTTGAATGACATTGTAACTACATTTTACTTTAGTTTTTTTATGATTTCTACTATAAAAGAAGTAGTAAATATTGTCTGCAGTAAATGTATTTACTTCAGATAAAAACTAAAAGATAGGTATGTAAAAACATTAGTAATCATATTATTTATAGAACTAATTCTAGTATTAGTATTCTTTATAAAACTTAGAACTTATAGTGTAATAAATAAACATAACTATAGTAAACAAGGTAACATCTAAGAACCATGTAAAGAGAATTTGCAAACATTTTTATAACATTTGTTTTTCAAACACTATGTGTCTCTGATCTTATACAAAAGTCTCTACAGTAACTTAAACACATTACTTAGGTTTTGAAAGATAAATATATCCTATTCACAAGTATGCAGCAATAAACCCTAATCCTCTTTAGCTGAGATTTAAAAACAAGATGTAAAAATCATTAAGGAAAATATTAAATAAACAGAGCTAAGAATTACTAAGTATAAATAATGCTATTATCGAACTGTAGGGTTACTTATTAATTAACCCCTTTGAGCCAAAAATAGAGTAAAATATTACTCTTAAAACACAGTAAAATGTCCCATAAAACTTTGCACTGAAATCCTTATAATATAGGATAATTAAGAATATTACATAAACAATTTGCAAAAACAGAATCAAATAATAAGGAATGGCTTATAGCCTTTAGAATTAAAGAGTCAAGACTCAGGCCTGCTAACAAAACCAAACTATATATATATATATATATCAAACAGTAACCAAAATTTAATGACAGGAGAAAAATCGTGTTTTCATTTACAATCCTTACTACTTCACAGTCTTTCTTCACCCACTAAAATCTATTAAAAAAACTAAAACTTAACTAACAGAGGTTGACAGCCTCATTGAGTTTAAAGTTGGGATCTATCATTTAAAATGAAAGAAATTACATTGTTCAGTCCGTAAGGATGAAAAACCAAATAAAAACCATTATCCATCACGGCTTCCAGAGCCTTTATCGGCCCTGCACGAAGTACCCTTTAAGGGTTTCTAAATTTTTTTTAATAACAAACAAGCTTTTAAACGTAAGATAACAGAGAACCAAGGCCATTCCATATTTTCAACCATAAGAACCAACTTCCAATAACCACAACGTCATCCAAGAAGAAACCCTCGTTGGAACCGGGGCTTACCAGTTTGATGCTCATGTAACAATTGAAGAGTGAGCTCACTTTCACGTACACCGTTGGAACTGGGAGCAAAGACCTGCAAGAATCAAACTGTATCAATATAAATACTTTGTTTGCATAAAAATTATACAAACCCTCGTAAGAAAAAAAATGTAAACCCAAGTTTAGGGTAAGTCTTTACCGGTTGAAACTTGGTGTTGAAGCCGAGGAGAGATGGCCACACCAGGTCACATTTGGAACCATGCCTAAAGGAAGAAGATGTGAAGTCACCTTTGCAAAGGAAACACAAGGAAATCAACTCAACTAGATGAAGGCAGAAGCTATGAGTGTTCTGTTGCAGGTTAAAGGCAAGCATAGCCTTCGAGCCTCAAAGAAAAGCCAATACACACTCTCGTTGTAACTATTCAACACTCAGAAAGACCAAAACCATTAACGACTTCTCCCAACAGTCACAACATAGAAGTTGCAAGTGCAATGTCAAATTTTTAAGGTGGTTACAGGCCTCTCAAGCTCGCGAGCTCTCATCTTGACCAACACAAAGGAGAAACTCTCGCTACACAAAGCAAATGAGTAGGGTTTCAAGGTTTTAAGTCAACCCTCAAGTGGATGTAACCTATCCACATGTCCATCCAAATACTTCTCCAAGCATGGGTCGAAACCTATAGTCAGCACTGCAATCAAACATTTGCATTATTCAAAACCAACAATCATTTCAAAACTATGTAACATATGATTTTTATCATTTTGATTTTTTTATAGTGGTTTGAATTGTAGGTATTCTACCTTAGGTTATAACTTGGATACTATTATCATCCTAGAAGATTTTCATGCTTTCAAACAAGTCGAATAGATGGTGTAATATTAGAAATAGTAAAAGAGTTATGAGATGGTTATATTATAGCGTATGACTATAGTAAAAAGGAAAAACCATAAATTTATAAAAATATAACCTTTATGTTGCTTTGTTGAAGGAGTGTTCGAGAAACTGAAGACTAAAAATGTTGGAGAATCCCGATAAATTTCTAACAACCCATTGTTAAAATTATAATTGAAAAACATAGGTAACTTTGTCATGCTTTAAGAGAAGGACATCTTTTGAGTATTGAAGTGAGAATAGCTGCGAGATCTCTAAACAGTTTGAAGTGAACTTAAACCCAAAACCATGAGCTCTATTCTCTCTATGGGAATTTATAAATAACCAATACTGTAAACACAAGAAAACCAAACCGTATTCTTTAGATTTTTAGAGAATAATCTTCATACGATTTGAGGAACTTTCGTAAGTACTTGATCTTACAATTTAAACCCTTGTTTATGTTTTTGATAGAAAATCATTATGGTGTTAGTTATAAGTACAGCTATGGATTTATAACAACGGAAAAATAATTGACTTTACCTCCTTGAAGACATGCAGCATATTTAAACCTTTTCTAAAACTAGCATCTTAATCATGCTAGGGAAGTAGTTCTCGACATAATTTTAAATAACACCTACTAGATCTTGCACTTACCTGCTAAACCTGTAAGGAACCAGCAGTCCAATTGAGTTAGCATAATGCTAAATAAGCCCTGATCTCATACAAAAATTCTTACCTACTTGACAAAAGTTAATCATCAGTATATCTAGTAGCAGCAAAATGCAAGTCCTTTTCTAACTCTGATAGAACTAAAGCTGTTAATTCATTAATAGTACTAACACAGGTGTTTAAGATTACATCCTTTAGTTTACAAGTTATTTTAAAGAAGCAATCCCGTGTTCTTTTATAAATTGTTTCATTTTCCGCTAACCATTAGCAGTTACTTAGCTGCGACTTAGAAATTTTATGTCACTTTAAAAAACAAAAAAAAATTACGGATTTTTGGGTTATTACATGTGGTATTAGAGCACAAGGTTCAAATACTAGGCCTTAAAGAAGCTCAACTTGCTTATATGGAACAATAAATTTAAATAATTATGTTGATGTTGTTTTCTTTGAATGACACACACGGAGAAATTTGTTTCTGAGTTAATGACAGGTATGGATAGATTGGAAGAATATGCAGATGAGGAATCTCCTTATACTAAACGAGATAATATTCGAAAAGAGCCTATACAAGAATATATAACCAATAATTCTTTCAAACTAATACAAATAGTTAAAGAATTAAAATCAGAGATGGAATTAGTTAAGAAATAAAATGAGAGGATTCTGAGAGGATTCTGAGAGCTCAAGAGGAGCTGAATCAGATCTTAATAGAAAGATTTCATACTGAGGGAAAGGGTAAAAGAACTGAGTCTGAAGATATAGGTTATCGGCATAAGTATAATAAGACTAAACAATTTAAAAATGAAAGTAGCTCATCTTCCGAAATATATGGTGATAAACAAAACTCTCATTATACTAGTGGCAGTATTGAAGATAACCACCATACTAGGAAAATAAAATATAAACCTTATGAATAAATCTCTGGGTTGTTCAAGAAGATCAAGCTGCCAACATTTAATGGAGAAACTGAAAAGGGGGAAGAAGCATAATATTGGCTATCCGGGATGAAGAAATACTTCCAAATTTATAACTATTCTAATCAACTGAAGGCTAGGATGGCTATTTATAATCTTACGGGAAAATCTGATATATGGTGGGAGGACTTAAAAAGGGTAAAAGGTATAAGAGAGAAAAACATAAATTGGAGCACACTCAAGAAATATTTCAGAAAGAAATTTTTATCTGAACAGTACTATGAGGAAAGGGCTAAGGAATTCTACGAGTTAAAACTAGGTACAATGAATATGAAAGAATTGAATAGTAAATTTCTAAGTCTGCTCAGGTATGTGCCATTTATTGTGGACGAGAAACCTAAGGTACAACAATTTCTTGGCTGTTTACCTTATCATATAAAGGACATGATTGAGTATGGAAATTCAAAAACTCTAGAAGAAGCAATGAGAAAAGCGAATTTTTGTTATGAATAGAATCGTAAAAAGGAGAATATGGCCAACTGAAAGGCCAAAAGGAATAATAACTTTGAACAAAAGAAGAAAGAGTTTGTACCTAATTGAAATTATAAAAATAATAACACCAAAAAATTTTCTAATAAGAATTTCCAAAAGAATAAAAGTAATTCACAGACCAATCAGAATAATAAAAAGAATAAAGAATATGCTAACAACCATAGTAACTACACAAAGAACTTTGAACAAAAAGAACCCATAAAGTGTTGGGAATGCAATGGTCCGCATTATGCATTTGTCTACCCCAATCAAAAGAAGACTATTAGAAACATCCACACAATATAGGAGTAGATGACTATTGGTGATCTAGCGAGGACAATGCCTAGGATCAATGCAACATTAGAGAATCAACAAGCAGACTATCAAACTTCCATGGTGGAAGTAGAAGGTAAGATAAATCAAATACCTATATCTATTTTAATTGATCCAGGAGATAGTTTAAGCTATATTTATCCTAATTTGGTAGAAAAGTGTAAACTTCTTGTTGAAAATTTTGCAAGATCTTGGTTAGTTCAGTTAGATACTAGTGCAAAGAGAAAGGTAATTAGCTTTGTAAAGAATTGTGCAGTAACTATGGACCAGTTTGAAACTTTTGTTAAAATCAATGTATTACCTTTAGATTCATATGATATATTAATTGGTATGGATTGGTTAGATCAACATAGGGTGATATTGAATTTCTTTGATAAAACCTTTACTTGCATAAATAACGATGAAAATTTAATAAGTGTAAAGGGAATCCCTAGGAAAACAGCCATAAGGAAGATCTCTGTTCTGCAGCTTAAGAGAGTTGTTAGGAAAGGTTGTAATGCTTATGCAGTAACAGTAATCGATGAAGAAAACATGAATAACATAGATACATTAAAATTGGAAGATATATCGATTCTAAAGGAATATTCAGATGTATTTCCAGAAGAAATTCCATGACTGCCTCCGAAACGGGAATTAGATTTTACTATTGAGCTGGTACTTGGTGTAGTGCCCAGCTCAAAATCCCCTTATCGGATGAATATAGTTGAACTAAATGAACTTAAGTCACAGTTAAAATACTTATTGATAAGAATTATATTAGAACTAGTGTGTCTCCCTGGGGGGCACCTGTCATCTTTGTTAAGAAGAAGGATGGAACTCTATGGCTATGCATATATTATCGTCAATTAAATAAAATGGCTATCAAGAATAGATACCCATTACCTCGCATAGATGATTGGTTTGATCAACTATGTGGAGTTACGGTGTTTTCAAATATTGAGTTACAGTCTGGATATCACTAGGTCTGAATTAATGATGAAGACATCTTTAAAACAACCTTTAGAACTCGATATGGACATTACGAGTTTGTCGTTATGCCTTTTGGGATTACTAATGCTCCAGCTGTTTTTATGTGTCTAATGAATAATGTAATGCATAAATATCAGGATAAATTTGTAGTCGTATTTATTGACGACATATTAATTTACTCAAAATATGAATAAGAACATAAAGAACACTTAAAAATTATCTTGCAAGAGTTACAAGAGCATCAACTTTTTGCAAAATTTAGTAAATGTGACTTCTTTAAAGATAAAATCCAGTATTTAGGTCATGTGGTGACTAAAGAAGGAATTTCGGTTGACCCCAAAAATATAAAGGAAATCAAAGATTGGCCAGTCCCAAAAGACGTAACTGACAACCGATCATTCATGGGGATTACCGGTTATTACTGGAGGTTCATCAAAGGGTTTTCAAGAATTGAAAATCCAATAACCTCTTTGCAAAAAAAGGGGAATAAATTTGATTGGAATCAGAAGTGTGAAGACAATTTAAAAAAGTTAAAAACATTATTAACCACTACACCAATTTTAAGAATTGTTGACCCTAATAAAGATTTTATAGTATGTACTGACGTATGCAATGACGGTTTAGGTGGAGTATTGACTCACGAAGGTCATGTCATTGCTTATGAGTCTGGGAAACTAAAGATTCATGAAAAAAATTATGCAACCTATGACTTACAATTAGTTGTTGTCATACATGCCTTAAATATGTGGCATCATCATTTAATTGGAAGGAAGTTTATCTTAATGAAAGATAATAAAGGATTGAAATACGTATTAGATAAACCTAACTTGAATGCTAAGCAAGCTAGGTGGCTAGCTTTTCTAAGTGAATACAATTTTGAAATTCAACACATCAAAGAAAAGGAGAATAAGGCTGCTGATGCATTAAGTAGAAATGCAAAGCTGAATTTTACAGCACTTATCAGCACTTATACAACAGATTTGGAAGAAAAACTTAAAGCTGGAATATAACAAGTTGAAAATTACCGAAAGTTACAAGCAAAAGTTAAGGAGAATTTAATAGAAAGTCTAAGTACAGGGTATAGCTTGAATGAAAAAGGACTATTACTATATAAACACAGATTATACGTACCTAATGTACCTAAGATTAAGGTATTAATTTTAAACAAGATTCTTAAAACTCCTTATTCAGGGCATCTAGGTTATCAGAAAACTATAACCATGCTAAGAAAGGATTATTTCTGGCCAAACATGAAAAATGAACTAGCAGAATATATTGCTAGATGCTTCGAATGCCATCAAGTAAAAATTGAACATCAACATCTAGCTGGGCTATTTCAGCCATTGCCTATCCCTAGTTGGAAATGGGAGACAATTAGCCTTGATTTTGTTACTGGATTACCTAAAAATCAGAACTTAAATGAATCAATAATGGTAGTGATTGACAAATTGAGTAAAGCAACTCATTTTATACCTGTAAAAACTACTTATAAAGCTGCAAATATTGCTAATATTTTCTTAAAACAATTTTTTCGGTTGCATGGAATACCGAAGGTGATAATTTCAGAATGAGACCCTAAATTTACAGGTAATTTTTGGAGATCTTTGTTCAAAGGATTAAATACTACGTTAAAAATTAGTACCTCTTTCCATCCTCAAACTGATGGACAAACTGAAAGAGTAAATTAGGTATTGGAGGATCTACTCAGAATGTACGTAAAGGAGCAGCGAGGTAAATGGGAAGATTATTTACACATGGTAGAATTTGCTTACAATAATCATTATCAAGCTTCGGATTGGTATTGTCCTTTCGAAATTCTGTATGGAAGGAAATGCAATACCCCCATATCTTGGAGTAATCCAGTGGAGAGGTTAGTATTAGGACCTAAATTATTGAAAGAAATGGAATTAATTGTAAAAAAGGTACAATGTAATTTGAAAATTGTGCAAGATCGACAGAAAAGTCAAGCAGACCTTAAACGAACTCCATAGGAGTTCCAGGTAGGCGAACATGTTTTCATTAAGGTGAGACCCAAAAAGATTTCTCTAAGGATGGGTAGCTGTGCCAAGATAGCACCTCAATATTGTGGTCCTTTTGAAATATTGTCCAGGATCGGATAGGTAGACTATCAGCTAGCTCTACCACCGAGTTTAAGAGTTCACAATGTTTTTCATATTTTTGTATTAAAAAAATATGTACATCATGCTACTAATGTTATTAATTGGAATGATGTGCGGGTGGAACCCGAAGGAGATTTTCTGGTGGAACTGGATTGTATCCTCGAGCGGAGGGAGATCTCACTTCAGAACCGCACCATTGGTCAGGTGAAGGTGCAATGGAAGCACCTTAGTCCAGAGGAATCCACCTAGGAATTGGAAAGTCATATGCAGGATGCATATCCAATTCTATTTTAGGGGAAATATGAGGATGAGAAATAAATAACATCCAGGACGATGTTATAATTTAAGGGGGTGTGTATGTCACATGCCCCAATTTGCAAAAATAATTTAATGTTATTTGAGGAACATTGTGTTATATTTTATGCTAAGTTTGTAATTGATGACCGAGTGGGGTCAAGAATAATTAATGTAATTCAGAATATTTTATTTATAAATAAATAAATGATGAGACAACATCTTAGGGAAGTTGTTAAAAGAATGTTTACTGGTTAATTGGTGGAGGAGACTGGGTGGAGAGTACACTGACAAGTGGTAGCATCCTCAAACTACTTCCAACTATTGCAGGTGGAAAATTCCCTATATTTGTGGTCGTGATTCCACAAGAAAGTGGAATTGGAGCAGGGGGCTCATTAAATGAAAATTGTCCCAAAAGACCTAGGCATCTCTATAAAATTTCTCATTGAAGACAGCTGAGGCTACTCATTCTAAGAGGTGATCATTCAGGGTGAATGAATTTACTCAAGAGAAATTCAATGGAGAGGATTACTGAAGTGAGTTTGAGGGGTTAACTGCTGAGACTAAACTTATTGTATCTATTAGGCTGAATTTCTTATTGTTGTGAGAAAATTTTAATTACTGAGGTAATTGGACCAGTCAGGTGGAAAAAGGTCTTAAGGTTATATTCTTCAACGATGATCAACCATCTCACCCTCTCACAACGATGATCAACCATCTTATTTCGTAACGAGGTCTTTTGATTTAAAGCCTCACCCTGGCTCACCTGACTGACATCTCCATCAGTTCAGGCATGTGTGGCCTTTTGGGTCTTCGACTTTCTATGCCATTTCTCTGTCTTCTGGATTTCCGTGGTCACAACCCCAGAACATTTTCAACATTTTGATACTGACGGGTTTAAGCACATTGTCATCATGTCTCATTGGAGCGCTTTTCTGTGTAGGTGAATGATATATGCTTGAACGTAATTGTCATCTTTTGAAATACCTGCAAGATTATGTGATGCCTGCTCATGTACATGATCTTTGTCATGACTGACTACTTGTAGTTCAATTGACTTAACATGAAACGACTTACAATGGTTGGAAAGAGACCAACTTGATTTACATAAAATGGAGGGGATCACCTACCTCAAAAGAGACTCACGTTTAACCCCCTCTTGACTTCAAAAATTTAAAGAAGAGTCACATAAAATTTTGTAACTTAATTGACTTCACTGAAGAAGGAATCATACACTTTAAATACATGACTCAAACATCATATTACCATTTTTATAACCATCAACCAAAATGTAATATCGACCATAAAGGGCTGACCATCACCCAAACTTTTACTTGAATTTTTATGACTCATAGACCCATTTGCAACCCATTTACAAAAATGAACATAATAATGAACAACATTGTATGAGTCATCCACCCTATCAACCTCAACTAGTTTAAACACACACACTAGCATGCATGCCAATGACAAGTCTCTTCCACTGTTTTAACAATTTTAGACAAGTCATCAACATAATTACATAAAAGGAAAAAGTAAGCAGCCACAAAGTTCCTTCATGAATGTTGGTCATATGCGGTAGATGTTATGTATGGTCGAAGAACCCATCCTTCTGGTCCACTCTCAACACCACGATAGTCAACTGCATCATCCATTTCCTGCATTAATCATTCTCCAAGGCATGTGTACTAGGAAACCCAGTAAGTCGACAATTTTCAATAGTTTGAAATCGACATACAACCTCAATAGCCAAATTCTAGAGTCCACACATAATCTTTTTATTGGATGAGGGGTGATGGGAATCTGCTTCCATGCCCACCACACCATCCAGTGCACCACATAACACCCCACCATCTCCTTGTATGCAACGCAAGATCTTAGTTGCATCACGACATGACATTTCTCCTAAATCACCACAAATGTCCAAAGTGGAGACAACTAAAATGTACTGTCATGCTAACTCTAGCAAAGTTACTTCATTTACTGGAGCTATATCATGCTTTGATTTGTTGATGTAATTGTAAATTTGGAACGTATTCACTTGTGTTTCTTATGTATTGTACCCCGATTTTTATTTCGGGATGTGTCGGTAATGTAATTGAGTCATTTCATGCCTTGATGTTCCCATCGAGAGGTTCTATAATATAAACAAGTCATGTCAACTCATTGTGGGTAACCCTCCTATTGATCAAGGGTTAAAGTCCCCACAGTTGTGGATTCCTAGGGTTATTAGACTATCCTAGAGAATTCGACCCTAGGTGAATTATTGTAAGTCAGGGAAATAGTCCCCACCGTTGTGTAGAGATGATTTTAGGGGCGAATCTTATCCCATGGGCGAAATTAGAGGGTTTTGGAAAATTTAATGGGAGAATTTTTATATAGTTAAATTTTTGAAATTTTAAAATATTAGCCCACTATTTATTTAAAAAATAATATTTAACATGAAAATAGCCTTTCCATTTATATGCGGAGATCATCCAAAAGCATTGTTCACCTAGAGAAATTCCCCTAAAATTCTTTAATCGCCATCGATTTTTGGCCATGGAGGTCATGGATTGAAATTTCGCCCAATTTTTTAACTTGTTAATCTAAATTTGAGTGTAAATTGCCCTTGGATTTTCCTTATGGAGAATTTTTTATTAAAATTCGTCCATAAATCCAGACATCGGGGTAGAATGGGACCATTTTCATCCTTGTTTGCATTTCCTTCGGTGTGTAATTTGTTATGAGTGTCACCTCTGGCGTATCGACTTACCTCCTATCTACTCTCAGTGTTGGGGTTTCAAGTTTTCTCTCTGCATATTAAAGCATACTGCTATCTCTCCAAAGAAGCATACTATTATCTCCTTGTATGTGTTGGTCTCTGTCATCTCAGCCTGTATATTACCTAGTTCCTTACCCTATTCTTATTATCCTCATCGATTCCCACCATCTTTTCTAGGGTTTTTAGAAATGTATTTCTTTTTCCTCACGAATGGGCTGAGGGTTGGGGAATTCCATAGCTAATATAATTATTTTTACTAGACCAAAAGCACATTCTCAAAGCTTAACAGGGTTTCAATTTCAGAGAATTGGGTTTCAAAGGTTATTATGGAGTTGCAAAGCTCATAAAATTCTTCACAGGTTTCCAGGATCTAGAATTTCGGCTCTTACAATCACGTCCAAACTCCAATCTGCAAGTATTTTTATACTTCATTATTTTGTTGGGTTTCGTTTCCTTCCGTTAAAATACTCCTACCAGAAATTTTGATTGGTGTTTTAAGATTTAAAGATCTATGCTTTTTAGGTTATTTTTTAGAGGACAAAATCTGTTCAATATGTTATGATTTTTGACATTTTCTAGTTTCAATATTTGAACTGTGTATGGATAATTAATTTGGAGTCCAAATCTCCAAAGATCCTCAAGAAATCTCCAAATATTTTGTCCAGTGACACTTAAAACCCTCCAACAGCAGTAAAATTGCCATCAAAGAGTAAAATGCAGCAGAAAAATGTAAAACTAAGCAAAACCATCTTTGGATCTTGGATTAAGAATTTCCCAGAGCACTCCTCCTAATTTTTGACCTCGGGTCTCGCAAATCTGTTGTAGACTTAGCAATTACTATTGGGTCTTCCATGTCAGACCAAGGCTTGTAGTTTCTGAGCTGAAATTTAGCAAAAGAGTATGAGCTTAGTGAGCTGATTCCAACTCAGGTGTACTCTTCAAAGTTTTGAACTCAAATGCTGCATGGATCATATGGCTTATTGTCTGTGTTTGTGTCTTTTATCTACATCTTTTAACCATTTATTTGGACAAAAAATTAGTTAAATCAGGTAGGGAATCTATAATCTAAATATCAAATTAAATGGCTGAGTGATCTAGTAGTTGACTTCTACCTCACCCCTTGTTCCTTCCTATTTTTAGAAAATTGAAACTTAAAAGGTTCATGCTAGTCATGTGGTGTGATTCCTGAGCTCTGCAAAGTTTTTAGCTGAAATTTGAAATATACACCCTGTCGGAAACTTGTTTGAGTTTCTTAAGCTGTGCAGATCCTAAAAACCCATGAATTCTATGGCCATTCCAAATATGATGTAACTTCCAATTCTTCTGATACCACCGAGTTTCGTCTTTACTTTTGTACCTCTATATTAAATTGTTATGTTTTTCCTTTGTTTTATGAACCGATTCTAATATCTTGAAGGCATTTAGTAAAGTTTTTCATTTCTTCTTGTCTTACAAGATCGCTTCCATTATATTTGCGAACACAGAATACTAAAGTTTTAGAACTAACCATGTGAAGATGCAAGTAACTTATTGTTCTGTCTTAGCTTGCCTTTTCTAAAATTTCCAATCTTAAAATTCTATTAGGGTCATATTCCATGATATCCGAGTTCCCTAGCTTATTGTTCTTACTATTTAGTATTTATTCACCAAAAAATTGGTGTTCACCATATGCGGATTTCTCATAAGGGTTCACAATTCTTTGAACATTCTGAAGTAAAAATTTAGGGAATCTTTCTTCCAAACTGCTTAGGCTAGTGTAGTGTCGAAAAGGTCTTGAATCTTTTCACCATTCTCAATATCTAACTATTGGTATTTCTCTCAAACAGTTTCTTTCTCTCCTTGTACCTAATTTATGAAAACATATTTTGAAATGCACGATAATCTGGGAAACAAGGACTAGCTTCTACTTTTCTTGAACATGTCAGTGCATTCTGATCCTTTATAAAGTTTTTCATGTTAACCATTCTACTTAACCATCCCCATGTAGTCATGCAATAAATGAGTTTGCTCTAGTTGTGACTGTGGTTGACTTTTTAGCTGATGGGGTTTGCATATGAATGCCTAACTTTGTAGAGTTGTATGAGTAAAGAAAATATCATCTAGTGAAAAATTGGATCCTATGAATGCATGGGAGCTCATCTCTTTAGTTATTATGGTTTCCATCATGAAAATAAGAGCATTGGCCAAAAAAATGTTGCAACCATGCTTGTGTGCTGGAAACATGTTTTTGTACTTGGGAAATAATAATTTTTTAATGCCAAAATTTGTGTCTCAATTAACCCTATGCACATGCTTGGAATTTTATGGGCAACTCTTCCTGCTGCAAAAATCTTTGTTTTTTCTTGATTTCTCCTGATCTCTCCAAAATTTTCATTGTTTTAGGTCTTTTAGTTTTCTGATTTTTTCAGGTCCAAGTTTATACATGCCAAGTTTTGTCCATTTTTTCCCAAGTTGATGTCCCCACTATTCTTTTGTCTGATGTCAAGTTTTGTGACACTGCAACTCAACTTCTTACCATCCTAGGCTCTACATAGTTTAATGTTTCCAGATTGCCTAGAAAATATGCATATCCCACCTGAAACTCTGTGATGAATTGTTGCCTTTGGATATATTTGTTTTCTTGTCTTTGAAAGGGCATTGAAGTATTTGAACTTGATATTCACTCCTCTTATAAATGTCTTGGTCAGATGTACCAACACTACATGCGTTTGTTCTATTAACATATTTCACCGTGCCTTGGAAATATAGAATGTGAAAATGCCTTTTTAAAATTCCTTGTGTAGTTGAGACTAGAGTTGTAGTAGTAATCAATATAGAAATGGTTTCGGAATTGATGGCAGAGAATTGATTGAGAAATAATTTATTGGTGTAAATATTATATGTTTTACGTATAGCTCTTCAGTATTGGTAGGGAATTAGGAAAAACTATTTATTAATTCTGAAAACTTTTCCTAGTTGGAATTTCAAATCTTTACTGCCAAAATGAATTGCATGTTTCTGTCAGAGGGGTGCTATATCACCATATGCTTGTTTCTGTCAGAGGGGCTTGCTATATCACTAAGGTGTGATAGCCTTACTGATTCTTTTAGGAGGGAATAAATCTTGTTAATTAAGGGCCACCTCAAAGAACTGAAAAATGAATTGAATGTGGTGAAAACTGAAGTGGGTGTTTATAGGGAAGCAGTAGAAACCCATTTGAAGGAATCTAGTACCAATAGTGAGGTTGAGCTCTTTCTAGAGAGTATTGGTAAGGACAAAGAGGGTACAGTGCTTGCTGGGATTAAGCTTTGTGTAGATAGAGGACTGGTTGCAGTCACCAGGTTGTTAGAAAGGTATGGATTTCCAAGGACTGACATTTATGATTTGATTCAGAAACATAATTTTTTACTGAAATGCTTAGAGTCAAAGATGGAAAATACCCTAAAAACCCTTTATGATTATGATTTAAGAAGAGCGAACTTGCCACCCTTTATGGATTCATGTCCCTTTGTTTTGAACTTTGACTACTTGAACCAATGGAGTCTTATATTTTCTAGGCTTCAAAAATACCCAAACAAAACATATATCATTGGGAAGCTCTTAAATTATTGTGCAATGCTCAGACGGGATCCTGTTGGTCCACAAAACTATAATGAAAATGTGAAATTTCTGTTGGATCATAGAATTGGATCCTCTTACATAGGTAGGTGCTTGGAGAAGTGTCCCTTGTTATTCTTCTTGAATAAACGGACTGATGTAGAACCAAATATTAAGGTGTTAAGGGATGGAGGAGTTAAAAATGCGACTATATATAATTTTTTGAGGAAGCATATGAATTTCATCACTTATAGAACATAATCTATGGCTTTGAAAATCGAGTATCTTAAGAGTATTGGTCTGATAGGAGAGGACATAGATAAGGTCTACTCCACATTTCCTGCATTGTTGGCTCATAACATCGAAGACAAATTGAAACCATTGGTTTCTGAGTTGGAGAGCTTGGGCTTTACTGGTCATCATATTGTAAAAACAATTGTGTACAATCATTAAGTATTTTCGATGAAAGTAGGAGGGGATTTGTCAAGTTGTGTTTCATTACTGATGAACTTGAGATGTAGAAAACCCTTACAAGACAATATTTATAAAGAGGTCATTATAGAAGGAAGTAGATAGGTGAAAGCACACCTTAAATACCCGAGGGAAGCTTTTAAGTTGTTAGAAAAGGAACCACGCATTATTCATTATGATTTGCAGTCTATAGAAGAGAAGGTTAATTTTTTGATTAGTGATATGGGGTTCCCTGTCAGGAACCTAATAGAAGTCCCTGATTATTTGGGTGTAAATTTTCATAAACAGATACTTCCTCGCTACAGAGTAATTGCCTATCTGAGATACAAAGGTGGCCTTGGTGTGGAAGTTACTTTGAAAACTATGATGAGACTTACACGCAACCAATTTTATAATAAATATGTATGGCCCTAACCAAACCGTGAAAATATTTTTGGAAATTGTATCAAGGAAGAAGAAAAAAAATGGTAGATAGCCCTAAAACATTTTGTCTTTCAGCATATTGGATGACTGTATAATATTCTTCCTTGTTAGTTTTGTTTGCTTGATTGCTGTTATTGTTATTGTTTTGGTTATAACATTAAATTGGATATATGCCAAACATAAACATTTTAATTTGAGGGAAGTGCCTTAGTTCTTGAGCCTTATCAACTGGGTCCAGGTTAAGAAGCAAGCGAGCACACCCTTTTGATTACGCTGCGCCAATCATTATGAAAGGGAACTTTGTTGCCAAAAAATGCATATGGCATTCCTTGGAATCCATCAAGCATAAGTTCGTATGGAAAAGTGATTCCCTATAGTGAGCGATTCCTTTTAATGTCCATGTATTTTTTCTATTCATTTTTTCTTTTAATGTCCATGGATGGTTGCTATTCATTTTTTAAGATTGTAAGCTACCAGCTAATATAACATGGTTCTCACCCAAAAACATTAAAAAAAATTGATCAAATATTCATAGACTATGTATGACAATTCAGACAAATATTCATAGACTGTGTATGACAATTCAGACAAGAGATTGTGTTATACCAAAATCCTGTCACCATCATGTGATAAGACCTTTGACATACCTACTTGCTGTTAACACCCAAAAAGTGTTCACTACCTCATCTACCCCATTACATGGCTCATTTGTCCATTATCCCACCATATTTCCTTGAAAAACCTAAAAATCCCACTAAAAAGCCTCCAAAAGGCCATAAAACCTCTTTTTTCCTCCAAAAATATCCAAAATTCCTCTAAAAAGCAAAAATCCCCTAAAAAGGGAAGAAAAAATAAAATAATGAGGAAAAGGAGGAAAAAACCCTATACAGCTGCCCTAAACCCTATGGTTTCCAAAACCATGGGCCAACACTCCACCACTAAAAAACTATAAATAAGTGATGGAGACCCCTCATTTCACATCCACAATCATAAGCATCCTTACTCTGCCAAAACAGCTCTGGAAGCCCTAGCTCACCCTTGAGATACTTTCACTATTGAGAGCCCCTTTTGGCCCATTTCCACCATCGGAGAAGGAGAAGGAGCAGGCTGGAGCTTGGAGAAACCGTCTTGGATCACTGCAAAGAGCTTCACCAACCTTCACATCGGAGGTAATATCAATATAAAAACCATTCTTTACATTTTGTTGTTTTGTTTCATGCATATATTTAGAGTAGTTTGTTTTTCTGTTTAGCATTTTCATTTACATTTTACTAAACTGCTACTAAGGATTCACTTCTCCTTAGTAGGTGCTCATTTGCATAAGCTAGGGGTAAAACCCTAGCTACAGTTTTGGCGACTCCGCTGTTTTTCTTTTGAATCTCTGTTTTTAGTTTAAAAAATTATTTAGCTTTTTCCTTTCGGCTGTCCCTTTCGGCCGCCATAAACCGCATTTTTTCCCTCTGCAGTCACGTCCCGACCGCGTCTTTCAGGCCTTTACCTGCGACCCAACCACGGCTCTCAGACCGTCTTCGGCTCCCTGCTGACGGATTCAAGTCTGTTACCTGCGATCCGACCGCGGCTAATCAGCCTGTTTGCTGCGCTCTGACTGCGCCTGTCGGCCATTTTCCCACGTCCCGAGCGCGACTTTCAGCGCCTTAGCTGTGACCCGACTGCACCTATCGGCCATTTTCCCGCGTCCCAAGCACGACTTTCAGCCCATTAGCTGCGACCCGACTGCGTCTGTCTGCAATTTTCCTGCAGTCCGACTGCTTCTGTCGGCCAGAAAGCTGCGACCTATCCGCGCCTGTTTCCCTCAAACCCGCGGTCTGACCGCCCGATTTCGCCACAGACCCGCGGTCCTATTTTTGAACCGAGCCCCTTTGCTGCAATATTTTCTGCATCTGCATAGCCATCTGTTCCACCTGCAGCCCTACTTCCTTACATCCTTTTCTGCAACATCATTTCTGTTCCATTTTACAGAATCTGTTTGAAATTTCAGCATTTTAATTCAGAAAATTTTGCATGTTAAAGTTGTGGATTCAATATTATTGTTAGCAGGTTGCCCCTTTGTGTGGCTCTTCTATTTCAGGTTCATCACCTCACAAGCACACACTCTGTCACCTAATTCAAGTGAGCCTTAAAAAACTACTTAACTCAACCAATATTCTAACCCCACTTGGGGAACACAAAAGAATCTTTGTAGTTACGTAGGATTGGGGGGATAGGCTTCCAATAACACCCCTCGATTACTTACACTTGAGACATAGCTATTGTCCAATTAGGGAACCAAAATCCCCTAGTACTTTTTGGCACAGTCACCACCAGTTTACCAGAGGGCCTCTCCCTTAGGAGGGTTGAAGTCACGAGATTGGTTCCGGAGGCCTGAGTGGAATACCGCACTCCATTCAGTAACTGAAGGGCTACCTTTCGCAGTTCTCAGGATATCCCTGTATAGGGGTATTGCGATAAAAGGACCAAATAGTAGATTCACCTTTCTGGACGTGTCATGAACGGGGTATCTTAGTTGCCATTCTTCTAGGATTGACTTCCCGGTGTCCCTCCCGGTAGGGGGATATCTTAGCCACTTGGCTTTCCTATTCATATTGTCTGACTTGGATTCCATCACCTTGCAGAGGATATGTCTAGTTGAGTCAGAATACTTTTAGTTAGGTGTTTGCATGCTCCCTTACCTCCTTTTGGTCTAGTGAGTCCACCCTTTTTTATTTTTAGGAAACCTGCTGCTTGTTGGTATTCTGACCATTTTTGTTGACACTCCACCTATTGTAGCATAGATTTTACATTGGGTGTTTTGAGTTGGTTGTTGGCCTGAGAGCCCTATTTTTCAAGCTCTCCTTCTGCACACTCGGTGGCATTAGGATTTTTGAGTTGTTTTTCACCCACCTCAACCCACAGAGATTTGACACCATCTGTCACCATTGAGTCTCCGAGACATTCTCGGTGCCTCAGGGGCAAACCCCCACAGCACGGTTCACTTGACACCACCCGTCATCAACACAGATCATCTTCACTTGATACCACTTATCATAGATCTTGAGCCTTGTCACTTGACTCCACTCGTCAGCGGCATCGGACTCTGTCACCAGATAGTGACGCCCCTTATTTTACCTCCGATTCTGAGCCAGAGTCTGAGAACCCCATTTACACTGCCCCTACTAGCCCCATGGCTGGCATGACTTCCACTCCCGTCTTGGTAGAGATCGTTGGTGGCACATCCACCACTACACCAGTTCCCACACCCGCTTTGGGTATGCCCTCCATGGGGCCCCCATCTACCGTTCCCCTCACGGTACCTATTCCCGTAGCGGGAATACCTATTCCCACTCCATCAGTGGTTCACACTACCCATGGTGGTGCAGGACCGTCCTATACCACCTTATTCCCCCCACTTGGGGGCAACCTCCCTAACACTACCCCTCCACTTGGGGGCATTGGCCCCAACTTGGCCCAACCCACTACCATGTCACATCCTTCTTCTAGTTTGCCATTCATGGCTAGCCTCAACCTGCCTGACCTAGCCAGATTGACCAACGACCCTATCCGACACGACCCTGCGTGGCCTCACATGCCCACCAAGCTCCCCTCTGACATCCCTAAGTTCGAGGGCAAGGCAGGTGAGGACCCACAAAACCACATTATGTCTTTCCATCTATGGTGTTCCTCCAACTCCATAGTGGATGACTCTATCTGCCTCCGTCTCTTATAGTGCACCTTCACTGGCTCTGCAGCCAAGTGGTATATCGAGCAACCCCATGGAACCCATGCCACCTTTGCTTCCCTTGCATCAACCTTCCTGCAGTTCTTCCAGTTACTTGTCCGCTATGATGCGGGCATTGAGATCCTCCTATCATGCAGACAAAACACAGCTACCCACATCAAGGACCACATTCATGAGTGGTGTCGACGCCGTAGCTTATGCAAGATCAAATTAGACGACCGTATCTTCCTAGATTGGTTCCTCAAATCCCTTCTTCCTGTCATTGCTAAGGATGTGGCATCCGAAAGACCCCAGTTTGAAGAAGAGGCCATCCTTAAGGCCCAACAATTCGACCTCATTTACGCCCAGTCGGGTTATCTCTATACCATTATACCTGACGCCCCTCGTGGCGAGTCTTCCCAGCACGATGCACTGGGGGCATCCCACGCTGCCGACGGCATCATTGGCCGTGTCTCTTCGCATCCTCAACCATTTTCCATAGCACTTCCTACCCCTGGCCCTGACCTTTCACAGGCTACCTCCTAGTCTGGAATAACCAACTCGTATGCTCCCATGGCACACCACCATTCTCATGGACCCTCATGTCCACCGCAGTGTTTCGGTCATGCGACTCCCGCTTACGCCCCCCGATCGCACCTCAGCCCTACTACCACCAGCAGGCTGCACCAGCTCCTGCGCCTTCACAAGCCCAACCCGCTTATTACCTGCCACAAGCAGCCCCTGCGGCAAACCCACAACCCGTTCCGCAGCCCTATCAGCAACCCCCTCAAGTTGCTGCCCCTGCGCAGCCTCCACCTACATATCATCCACCGCAACCTGCTCCAGCACCTGCACAACCTTAGAATCCACCTGCTTCCCAAGGGCAAGTTTACGCTCAACAAAACCCGCAGCAAAACCAGAACAACCAATGCAACCAGGGCCAAGAAAACCACGGCAGGGGCCGAAATCGTGGGAACAACCAACCTCCAAACCAAGCTGGTCAACCCCCTAATCCCCCTGATAATAATAATGCGGCCCCTGCTAACCAAAACCCTGATCGCCTGCCCAAGCAGGCTAAAAACCCCAATTTGCGAACAAACCATCCTTGTTCTATTTGCGGGGTCTATGGCCACTACACACATTTTTGCCCACACATGGAGTGAGTTCGGCAACTTTGGGCTGAAGATGCCCACCGCCAAGGGCAGGAGGCTCCTCAAGCACCACCCAACCCCCCACAACCTCAGCAGCCACCTTTGGTGCTGCAAAACCCCTTACCAACCCAAGGCGTAGTGAACACCCAACCATTGGCTCCCCCTCAAGCCAACGCACCAACCCAACAACAAATCACTTACACTGCTCCTGATCAACCCATGCATGACTTAGGTACCCACCACTTGTTGATGATGTCCTCTGATGAGGTCCACCTCCAGACTCGGTGGAACCAATATGGCTCCACCCCTGAAGCCCCTCCCGCCGATAAACCCACTAACGCTCATCCCAATGATCAGGCGTTACGTATACCTCCACCTCCACTCGATGGCACTCCCAAAGAACCTCGTTTCCCACTTCGTCGTATTAACAATAACCCCAATGCACGTGCTGCGTCAAACTACAACATTGTTGATGACTTAGCCCAATCTCCCGCAGCCATGTCTGCGTTAGAAGTCTTAAAAAATTGCCCTTCGCAGTGCAATACTTTACTCTCAGCCATTGGGGCTATCGATCCAAATGATTCGAATGTAATGGCGTTTGATTTGGACCAATCCGAACCCCGCATGCCTTCGACTTTAGCATTCAAAGTTTCCGTTTCCATTCGGAATTTTGTCGTCCATCGATGCATTATTGATGAAGGTGCCTCTACATGTGTCATGTCCACCTCCATCTGGCAGAAAATGGGATCTCCCACTCTCCATCAGTCCTCTACTACGTTGCGATCCTACGACGGTCGTTCGGCTCAACCACAAGGCCTCTTAACTAACGTCCCCGTCCAGCTGGCTGGCAAAACTGTCCTCATCAACATCGAGGTTATTAATGCACAGCTTGATTATAACCTTTTACTTGGCCGTAGCTACATGTATGCCATGCAGGCGGTTGCTTCTTCTGTTTTTCGTTCCATGATGTTCCCTCATGAGGGACGCATGGTCAAGGTTGACCAACTCACCTACCATGATCCCAATGCCCCCGCGGCACCCGAAAATGTTCTCCCCATGGTTGAACAACCTGTTTCGAGTGCCACCACTTCAGTTGTTTCCTCTATGGGGCCCGGAGTTTACTCAGATGCGCCCATGACCTCGACCTTCCAATATATTCCACCCTCGTCACCCGCCACTGATGTGTCTGAACTGTGTACCCTGTCCCATAATACGCGAACTCCTACTAATCAACCGCCCTTGTTTCCTAAACCCCCTTTGGTACCTAGCCACATTGGTGCTACCCCCATCCATACCATTCATTTCCTCTTCCCTCCATCAGGAGTAGTTAGCACCCCGGTCATGGCTACCCTCAGCCTCCCTGGTTTAACCTTAGGATTACCCATTTGGTATCTTTCACCTCCCGTTCCCCCACCGACACCAGATGTCGTCCTGCAACCGGTGCAACCCATTGTCACTACTAGTCAACCACCTCCCGATGTCACTACCCCATCGTCCTCCACGAACCCCCCCCTCCTCTTACCAAACCCACTGGGGGCAGAGGCCCCCAACCTTACTCTGCTGTCCCACCTCCCAAGACAATCAAAAACCCCCCTGTGTTTCGTGCTCCTCCCAAATTCTCACTGTGCGATGAGTTGGGCCATGTGACTCACCAATGTCCTCAGTTACCGGCATTACAGGAACACATGCAAATGCTTGATGACGACCCCAGTATACCGGTTGTCCAACTAGAGTCAACCCCTAAGCCTCGCGACAAATCCCTGCACACTAACCACCCCTGTGCCATATGCGGTGTTTACAGGCATTAGACAAATCACTGTCCCGATCTCCCCGATTACAGAGTAGCTCTCTATGAGATGAACAATCTGGATCTTGAGATGGAACCACCCACCAGTGAGGAGATCCTCCCCCCGGTCTCTCCCCCTTTCGAAGAGATTAATACCATTTATATGATCTCTTCCGCCCCTACTCCCTTGTCAATCGATTTGACGACACAAACTTTCCGTACTGATGAGGAAATCCTTGAGGCTCTCACTACCCCGGAGTATCCCTGGGATGACCTGCACCATCGTTCCTACTTCCTCCCAGATGAATCCTCCTCTAACACTGCTACCCAATTTGCAGTTGAATCCAAATACTTCCTTCCCCACAAGGTCGACCGGTTCAAGGACCCTATTCCTGCTCCTGACGCCTTCGAGGAGAGTAACATGGCCAACATCTCACCTATCATCCAAATTGATATCGCTGCCCCAGGAAGCACCCCCAAACTCATTACTTTAGGAGCCTCTTGCAGTGAGCAAGAGATTGAGGAATACATTCCCACCTTCAACTGTACCGCTGACACTACTTCCCGTTTCTTTTTCAACCATGTTATCACTCGATTCGAGGTCCCTAAAAAGTTGGTCTCAGACCATGGATCACACTTTGAAGATTCCATTTGGCGCGAGTTATCCACCCTCCTCAAGTTTGAACACCAATTTTCCTCTGCTTACTACCCTCAAGGGAACGTTCAAGTAGAAGCTGTTAACAAAATCCTAAAAACCATACTCCAACGCACTGTTGATTGGCATAAGTCCAATTGGCACCATATGCTTTTCCCTGCCTTATGGGCTTACCGTACCTCCACCAAGACCGCCACTAGTTTTACCCCGTTTCATCTCGTTCACGGTGTAGAGTCTGTCCTCCCCATCGAGTGTCAGATACCCGCCTTGCATATCGCCGTTGAGCTCCTCCCCGATACCTCCCCCCTTGAGAAACGTTTTCTATCCCTTGAACAAGCAGATGAATATCGTCGTGCCACTCTCCAGAACATCGAAGCGGCCAAAAACCGCTCCAAAGCTGGTTATGACAAACATGTCCACCCTCAAACTTTCCACGAAGGGGACCTCGTCCTCGCCTATGACCAAGCCCACGACAAAACCGGTAAAGGAAAGTTTGAATCCATGTGGCAAGGGCCTTACATTGTGCAGACTTTCCTTGGCAAGGGAGCATACATTTTAGTCGATTCTGAAGGCCACCCTTTACACAATCCCCGTAATGGGTTGTATCTTAAATGCTTTTACCCATAACTGAAATCGCGACCTCATTGGTCCGCATTGTACAGTTTGCTCTCCTTTTTGTTTTTCACCTTCTTTACCATAATCTTACATTCATCATTTTTTGCATGCCCACAGATGGACCATCTTCCACCTCGCTACACTGGCTTCGCTGATGGCACAAGCCGCTGGTCTCCCAACCTGGCTTCTACAACATGGGTCTTATATTCCCCTTCCAACGAACTGATTCACCTTGACAGAATATTTATAGGCACCGCTACCAATAACTAGGCGGAGTATGATGCTGTGACCGGTCTCCTGACTGCTGCCCTCCAAATGGGCATATGTCACCTTCATGTGTTTCTGGACTCCCAGCTACTTGTCTCCCAGCTCAACAACTGCTACCAGGTGCGTGATCCTTGCCTATTTAGAAAATTCCTGCATACAAAACAACTCAGCCGACAGTTTGAATCCATCACATTCACACATGTCCCAAGAGCTTACAATAGTGTCGCAGATCAAATGGCCAATAACATCCTAGATTGGCATATCAATCACACCATGTAACACCTCCATCCTGCATAGCATCTCATCAAAATATATAAAAACCCAAAAAGATTGCATTGCATCAACATTTGCATCCATATACATAAAACCATAAAACCACATTTGTATCCATAGGGGCATCCACGTGCCTAATCATACATATGTCGCATCACATAAAATACACAAGGGGCATCCACGTGCCCACCATCCTAAGACTACTTGCCTCCACGTGCAATACAAACATATAACACATCATAAAGCGCATCCACGTGTGTACCACTAAGAAAACATCACAAAAAGGTGCATCCATGTGCATATATATATATATATATATATATACATCAACAAAAAAATCTACATGTCACGGTGCTATACATGCCCTGAGTACCCCTGTACTCAGCTATACAAAAAATGCTTGTACATCCCTACAACTCATAAAATACACGCCGTAGCTACAAAAATTGGGGGGAGTCCCCTGCACTCCCTAATGAGAGTCGTACCCCACATCACTTCCGGTATCCGCTGCCTCTGAATCCTCCCCTCGCTCCTCCTCCGGCAAATCCTCATCCCGTCTGGGCTTCGGTGCCCGTGCCCTATCCACCAAGATAGCCACCCGGATCGCAATAGATCTGAAGTCACGAGGTGCCCTCATGCAATTCTGAAATCAGCCGGTCGGATCGTCCAGAAATGCCACCTCAGCTCTGGTCCACTCTAATCACTAGTCAAAGTCAAATAGTACAATTGACACTTGTCATGTTGGGCCCACTTACTATTGATAGTCCATTGACTTTTTTCTTGTTTTGGCCATTCTGAACCCATACGGAGTCCGTTTTCCGCACTGTTTCCACCATTAGAATCAGCACGATGAGACCATCCCAATGGTCACCTCGTTGCATTGTTTTTTCTACGTCCTTTTTTGCCCATTTTTTTTTAGACACCATTCGTTGCCTCGGTTTGCGTGCTCCTTCGGCCGTTCTCCTTTTATTCGCCAGATTCATTTTTCCGAGCTCGTGATGATGCTTGAGATCATTTCTTGCTCTCACATGATACAATTTCAACATTGTGTCCCGACACCTTGCTGCCTCGATTTGCACGCCACATCGGCCGCCATCAGATTGTTCCACACTTTTTACATGAGCCCTCCACTCCTGTCATACTGCAAATGTTTCGTTATTTTGCCACCATTCATTCCCCTCGCAAGGAGGCCCACCAGTGTTCCCCCTCACCCTTGTTCCTGGTCATCATAAATGTTCCTTGATTGAACACTTCCTCCTTGCCTGGCCATTCATTCTGTTCGGTATACTTTTATCCCTTACTTCAGAGTCTTCTTATTGCTTTCAGAATCCTTAAAATTGAAAGCACCCATGAGCATGAACTGTCCTGGGCTCGTAAAATCCGCATGACAGTACCATTCCATTACTTCAGAGTCTTCTTATTGCTTTCAGACTCCTTAAAATTGAAAGCAACCACGAGCATGAACTGTCCTGGGCTCGTAAAATCCGCACGACAGTACCATTCCATTACTTCAGAGTCTTCTTATTGCTTTCAGACTCCTTAAAATTGAAAGCACCCACGAGCATGAACTGTCCTGGGCTCGTAAAATCCGTACGACAGTACCATTCCATTACTTCAGAGTCTTCTTATTGCTTTCAGACTCCTTAAAATTGAAAGCAACCACGAGCATGAACTATCTTGGGCTCGTAAAATCCGCACGACAGTACCATTCCATCACTTCAGAGTCTTCTTATTGCTTTCAGACTCTTTAAAATTGAAAGAACCCACGAGCATGAACTATCCTAGGCTCGTAAAATCCACACGACAGTACCATTTCATTACTTCCGAGTCTTCTTATTGCTTTCAGACTCCTTAAAATTGAAAGCAACCATGAGCATGAACTGTCCTGGGCTTGTATAAATCCACATGACAGTACCATTTTATATACACACTTCTTCTAGTTCCCTAACACATGAAGAAGTCCACCCGTGCCTCTTGGCGCTATGATCGATCCTCTCGGTAGCACCCCCAATCAGGTCGCCTTTGTTCAGAGTATTTTGTAGTCTCCTGCCATTTTACCACAGCTTGAGTCTCCCTCAGCCCAGTTACTCTCCCAGATCCAATACAGCTATGACCCCCTTACCACCAGTTAGTTTCATATGCTGCCCGATCCTCCCCGCCCTCATACTCTAAACAAAGGAAGTTTGAGTCCCCCACTCTACTTGCCCAGTTATTCCCCCCAGTTTATCCATCCTGCCATCAGTACTATCACATTTCAGTTTTCCACCTCACGCTCCTGTCAAGGAAACATCATTGCCTTGATAGTTGCAGGTCTCCCTCTGTCGATGACAGCCCCTCTATTCCAGAGGATAGACCCAAAGGCCCCTGCGCCTTGGACCCATCACCATCTGTGGTGAGTTCCTACGGACCATTTTGGGAGGAGTCATCATTTCCTCTCCGAATGGTTGTTTCTCACATGCTCGACTTCAGCACCTTGATCGCATCATTGAGAATCGCGCAGGATTTATATCCCTTCCATTATTTGTCGAAGACCCCAGATTTCCCCCGACTCTAGCACATTGGTGAGTCACTTCGGAACGCCCAGTTATATGTTCCCGTGGATGTCCGGGCTGTGTTGGCGATTGTATTCGGAAGTCACCCAGTTCCATGCTTCCTTGAGTACCCAGTTCAGTTCCAGTTCAATGTACCATTGCGAGTATGACCCTTGTCATTACAGCTCATCAGTTCCTTTGGTACCATATTCAGTAGCACTGTTGTCATTCTAGTGCATCAGTTTTTCAGCTCAGATATGGTCAGCCCAGCAGTATGTCCTAGATTTGTGTCCCTTCTGGACCCTTATAATATACGCAGTGGTTGTTTATGTATCCTACAGGTCCCTCTTTTCGGGACTCACAGTTATGTTTATGTATCTTGATACGAGCATGGGTATGCCCGCCTCGTCCATATATTGAGATTATTCCTCATTCAGTATTTGAGGGGATGTATTTGTCAGGACCCCATTGTTATTATTATGTTATATCCTGATACGAGCATGGGAATGACCGCCTTGTCCATATGATCAGATGATTCCTCATCCATTATTGAGGTTATGTACTTTTAGTTCTTGCAGTTGGTTCGGGATCATTGTTTCGGGCTTCAGTTTGTTTCTTCTCTTCTCCACACCCCAGGAAAACCATATATGACTTATGATGTCCATAGGCCATACGATGAGCTCCTTCCCTCGCACATCAGGGGGCAATCTGTTAACACCCAAAAAGTGTTCACTACCTCATCTACCCCATTACATGGCTCATTTGTCCATTTTCCCACCATATTTCCTTAAAAAACCTAAAAATCCCACTAAAAAGCCTCCAAAAGGCCTCAAATGCCTCCAAAAGGCCATAAAACCACCAAAAAGCCTCCAAAAATCCTAAAATGCCTCCAAAAGGCCATAAAACCTCTTTTTTCCTCCAAAAATATCCAAAATTCCTCTAAAAAAGAAAAAATCCCCTAAAAAGGGAAGAAAAAATAAAATAATGAGGAAAAGGACGAAAAAACCCTATACAGCTGCCCTAAACCATATGGTTTCCAAAACCATGGGCCAGCACACCACCACTAAAAAACTATAAATAAGCGATGGAGACCCCTCATTTCACATCCACAATCATAAGCATCCTTACTCTACCAAAACAACTCTGGAAGCCCTAGCTCACCCTTGAGCTACTTTCACTATTGAGATCCCCTTTTGGCCCATTTCCACCATCAGAGAAGGAGAAGGAGCAGGCTGGAGCTTGGAGCAACCATCTTGGATCACTGCAAAGAGCTTCACCAACCTTCACATCAGAGGTAATATCAATATAAAAACCATTCTTTACATTTTGTTGTTTTGTTTCATGCATATATTTGGAGTAGTTCGTTTTTCTGTTTAGCATTTTCATTTACATTTTACTAAACTGCTACTAAGGAGTCACTTCTCCTTAGTAGGTGCTCATTCGCACAAGCTAGGGGTAAAACCCTAGCTACACTTGCCCTGAATCCCAGCTTTCGGAGTGAAGACTAAATAATTTCTTATCAGTCGATCATACAAATTCCCAGCACCGCTCATCCTCCCTTATCCAGGAGCGATACCCCTATCCGCGTCGCTTTTCATCGATTGTCCACAAGTGGTGCCACCGCCTGTCACCCTTGGTCCATAGGCGATTATTACCAGAACCGCTATTTCGTAGAAGGAGAAGCACAGTACCCTAGGTAAAAGGGGAAAAAGAGAAGCTTCTCGAGGCTTCTAGATGATAAGCCTCGAGATATCCCTTATCCCTACTACTATGGGTTTGTTGAGCTCGCGATCCCTTATCCTAGGATCTTATAGGCCACCTTACCCACTAATTTCTCAACCATCTCTATCCATTAAATCCCTATATATATGAGCTCATAGTCATGGTTGAGGAGAGAACATTGAAGGTATTGTTATGCTGTTGGACTGATTCTTGGCCCAAGATCATTTGAGGAGAGCATAGAGAGCTAGATTCGGAGCTTATGGGGATAAATAGCTGGTTTCATGGAGATGCATGTCAACACTAAGGATTGGTTGTAAAATTCTTCATATTTCTAATTCAAGTTGATTTTCTGTCCCATATATATTGTTGATGTTTCATTTCAGATATATATTGCTAGATTCCTTAGTCACTAGCATAGATTAGTAGATCATATTTTGGTTGCTTTGATCTGTTTCATGTTGAACTCTTTTGCAGGTACACAGGTGAACTATCAAAGCCTTGTATTCCAGATATTTACAGTGTCTAGGGGGATTTATCAACCTCTGTGATCTATTTCTTCTATATCTGAACCATTCAGACCAACGGAACACCTTGATGTCTGCAGGAGGTGAAATATTCCGATCAACAAATCTGGCAACTCCACTGGGGAGTAGTTGTATTTAGTCATTCTGATCATCCTCAGTCTGTAACTCTTGTCTGAATCCAGGATCCATTTTCTTCAACTCTTTACAGTCATCTCTACTTTCTGATCTGTATTATTTGGGTTTGAAATTTCCAGGTCTGTTCAGATCTAAGTTATTTCAATTTTTTATGCTCTGTTACCATATTCCGATCAACAAATATGGCGACTCCGCTGGGGACCTTATCTATCTAATAAAATCCCTTTGGCCATCTTGTTTGGATCCATACACCAAAAACAGCATTCAGGGAGATTAATACGCACGTACCCTCGAGGTATATCATGAGTGGCACCGGCTTGACAATCCTAGTGAGAGACCTGACTTTTGAACTTCTCCTATCATTTTAAGTCTGTTTGTTTTGACCTATAGTTTGAGTAGGGAAGTCTTTTGGTGTGTTTTTTCTAGATTTTCAAACCCTAGGTTAGATAGGAACTGTACACACTAGCTGAGTTAAGACATTCCAAGAGAGTACAAGGCTTGCCACCCAGTTTTACTTCTGTTTCAGAAGGAAATCCAATGGAAGCTATCGACCAAGGAGCTACTACCACCTCCCAAGTGGGAGATCATGTGGTGGTGGAAAGTGGAGTACCATATTCTTCACACTTGCCTCCCTTGGTCCAATAGCCTTCCCATGAGGATTCATCGCTCCATCCTCCTGCGGAAGATCATGTTGATGATACCCATCTGGACTTTGGTCCTAATGCTCCTTTTCGGGAGACACCTATCGGACAGGCCATTGCCTCATTTGGCACCCGTATAAGTTCTCCTAAAAGTGAAGAAGAATGCAGGCAATACCGTGCTGCTATCCTTTGTGCACAAAAGGTAGAAAAACATATTGAAAACCTATTAGACCCTTCACCACTTAGTTCCATATTCCATATTAAATTCAACAGTATTCATCTTGATCTAGTCTGTTTTTTATCTGATCCATTGTTCTCCTTTTGTTTTGGCCATCTACAGGGAACCGCGGTAATTCTTTGTGCAAGAAGTGGTGCCACCGCTTGAACACAGTGGATAGTAAGCGATTCCACCGCCTACATCTAGTTAGCGAGGAGCGGTGCTGCTTTATAAATGCTCTTACGACACCTATGAAGCACGGTACCAGGTAGGCATTAGTCCAAAACCCTTTTTCCTCATTTTTCTTTGTAAAAATTTGGAATTTTGATTGCTTTCAGTTCTATTATCAGGCTTGTGTTATTGAATTTGATGTGTGTGGCTTGCTGCTTTGATGGTTTAAGATTGATTTTGAGTGGAATTTCAAAAATTTGTTTAGTCTTTTTTATTGTTCATCCGCTTCTTGCTTGTTGGTTGTGTTCAAAGAAGTTATCTTGTTTTCTGAAAGTTAGGGTGCTCATTGAACTCTCTTTTCGATGCAAATACTGAAAGAAGAACATTAGATTAGCTTCTAGATTTCGTTTCTTGCTTGCATAGTGAACTTATTTTTCTTCCCTTCAAAAAAGAAAAGTTTTGCTTGAGGTTAGGACATCATATTTGAGCATTGGATTTGGGTTTTCTGATTGGCTTCATAAGCTTTCAGGACCTTTACAATCTTTCGTCTCTCATCCATATAGGACTATCCCAATCAAAATAAAAAAAATGGTAGTTCTAAGTTAGATTTGCTTATGTTTTTAAGAAATTTGAAAAGTTAGAGTGCATTGGCATATAGGTGTGCTTGGTGTTGTTCTTTTAGGAAAAGAGATTCTCACCCTTCCCATTTGCTTTCAGAAAGAAGAAATTGGTTTGTATAAGTATTTTCTTGTATTTGATTTGATGTTCATGATTGTTGATTGGGATGATTTTTTGGTTTTGAAACAAAAATAAAAACACTCTCTTCCCTCCCATAAATAGGCATATTGAACGGTAAAGTGAACATTTGCACAAGCATACTGCATGGTTTTACTTTTCTGTCAGAACATCATGCATTCACCTAACCGTACAAGTTAAAATAAATAGTAGTTGTAGGTTAAAATTTACGTAGTAACTTGAGTGATAGGTTAGAGACGTATTCGAGCGTCGTAAAACGTAGGAGCTGTCGTTATTTGTCAGCATTACATTCCAGGACTTGCACGGTTCTTCCACGTACCATCGGTATATCGAACGGCCTTTCATGTACCCTTGAGGTATATAGAAAGGTAATTCACATACTCGATTGTATATCGAAAGGCCTCTTGTGTACGGTTATGCATTAGACATCACTACTACCGATTCGAGCTCCCACGTACCTTGAGTATATCGGGAGACCCCACTAGGGTACCTTATCTATCTGAGAAAACCCCTTTGGCCGTCTTGTTTGAAGACATACACTGAAAACAACATTCGAGGAGATTACTACGCACGTACCCTCGAGGTATATCGTTAGTGGCACCGACTTGACAATCCTAGCGAGAGACCTGACTTTTTAACTCCTCCTGTCATTTTAAGTCTGCTTGTTTTGACCTATAGTTTGAGTAGGGAAGTATTTTGGTGTGTTTTTTCTATATTTTCAGACCCTAGGTTAGATAGGAACTGTACACATTGGCTGATTTAAGATATTCCAAGAGAGTATGGGGCTTGCCACCCTATTTTACTTCTATTTCAGAAGGAAATCCAATGGAAGCTATCAACCAAGGAGCTGCTACCACCTCCCAAGTGGGAGATCATGTGGTGGTGGAAAGTGGAGTACCATATTCTTCACACTCGCCTCCCTTGGTCCAATATCCTTCCCGTGAGGATTCATCACTCCATCCTCTCGCGGAAGATCATGTTGATGATACCCGTATGGAATTTCATCCTAATGCTCCTTTTTGGGAGACACTGTTATAGCTGATTTCACCACTCCAAGTGAATCACACTTTGTATGGCCTTCCCCTGTCCCGCTGCAGACTCCTTAGACCCCATGGACCATTTTTTGTCCTTTGATGTTTCCTTGACCATCCCTAAAAACATGTGAAAAATGATACACATGACTTTTAAACCTATAAGCGTGTATATACACGGGTTTGACCACTAAAACCGCATACATCGGGATGTGTACAAAATCCAAATCCTTTTGGAGTTTTCCTTGACATGGATCCGACTCATATGACTCTTGGCCTTCCATATGCTTTGATATCGCTCGGATTCGACCTTTCACTACCCGTTTGAAAAGCTATATAAGGAACCCCTTGGTACATTGAAGGCATAAGAGAGAATTGAGAGCAAAGAAACTATAGTCCATTGTTGCCGAAACTTGTGCTTGAGTCTGCATCCCTTTGTCCCTTAGAGCACTATTGTGTTCTTCCCAAGCTTACCTTTTGCTTGTGAGATTGCTATCGAGAGATGGAGGATTGAAGTGGTGGAGGCCCAAGTGGGGGATTCAGTTTCTCCGATTCGCAGACGTGCCGACAGAGGTTGTATCTTGTAATCTCTGATTTATATTAATAGAAATATCTTTTCCTATCCAATAATGTGTGTTTGAATGAATATTTTATCCATTGGATTATGTCAAATTCTTATACATTATTGATTATATATGCTAGAATAGATCTAACACCATGATATATAGAAGGCTTGTATTGTTTACTTGTTGTTGAGGAAGTAATCTATCAATTCAAGCTGAAGTTGGATATCTCAACGGGGATCTACTTCAACCATCTGGAATAAGGTACGAGGTCTGATCCTTTAGTGTTAGACATTTAATTTCTATTGCATATTGGAAAGGATTGATTTCTGGAGTCAAGCTGTCTGTTTTGGTACCCCAAGCCATAGGAATTTATCTCTGTAATAGAAATGGCGACTCCGCTGGGGAGTTCCTAGTAGTTGTCCTTTGGGGGTTTTTCTATCGACATTCAATGAATTTGAATTGCTCTTTCTCTCTTGTTTCTGTATCGGGTCTGGGGGCATGTATTCCTAGTAGTGTCTGATTGGTGTGAAGTTTGTCTCAGCCTGTCTGTTTGCCTTGATTTTATGCACCTTTCTTCTTGTACATGAGTTTTTAACTCACAGTCGCGTATACAAGCGGGTTTCTCTTCGATTTCCACGTATACATGTGGGTTTACTGTGAAAGTCGCGTATGCCCTTGATTTTTCCTTTTTGTGGAAGTTAAATGGTTGCTGGGTGAATATTGATATTTGTTGAGTCTCCTTTAGCACTGCCTGAGTCTGTTTATACCTCTATTTCTGACCAGAAACGTTTTTTTAGCTAAATTTTTTCTTTTTAAGAAGGTTCTTGTCATGGCATTTTTTATTTTTTGTTTGAGATTAGTGCATTAGAGTTCTTTTACCTTAGTGCTTTTCTT
>LPNX011142636.1:107590-125682 GCA_001517045.1 Pseudotsuga menziesii | reverse complement strand
AGTGTGAGCAGTTATTGATTGGGATGACCCCTAGTCATAACTGAGTAGCACCAAAGATATTTCCAGGATTGTATTCGTATCTGGGGGCTCTTTCGAGAGTTTCGGGATTTGCTACCATGCCCATACGGTCAATCCAGCTTGCGACTGTCCGCCTGCGCATTGATTATATTGAGGTGACCTTAGTGGCCTTACCTAAGATATCAAGGGGGTACTTTGCAGGGGTTATTCTGTGGGTTTCTCAGCCAGGTTGGGGTTGGACAGCATAGTCGCTTTACGTGTTGAAGCTGAGGGACACAATAATTGGTTACGTACCTCCACTTGTTGTGTATGGGAGTCTCAAGCCTCTCCTAGGCGAGACATACCTGCTTCATTCGGGAGCTCACTTATCCATCTCTTGTTTGCTTGCATTTGGCTTTAGATTTTTAGTGATTGCTCTGTGCACGATAGTTGGCCTAGGATTTATGTAAATAGAGAGTCTTTTCTATTTTTTGAGTCATTGTGGATTTTGGTGCGGCTCCTCACTGTTCTCATCGTTTAGCAGGACTTCCACCTTATACTTCTCCTCCTCCTTTGGGAGAGAGACCTAGATAGTCCAGGAATACTATTTCACACATTGATTCACACACCATGGGAGACCATTTAGAAGGTATTCCTGAACCACCTTCTCCCATTCGTGTAGACGATGGGGAGTTTACTCCTACTTACAATCCTTCACCCGACTTGGCTGAGTTAGGTCCTGTGATTTCTGAGATAGGAACCATGCATGATAGAACTACTCACTCTAGGGTTGATTCCCCATTGACACGTTACCAGTATGGAATGCCGGAGGATGCCGAGACTCATTTTGAACCCGCCAGCACTAGCTATGGTAGTTATGGTATGTCTGGTTTTCCTACACATGATTTGGCATTTCATGTTGAATTTGACTTCGAGCCTAACACTATGCCTGGGGGCACTCTCATTCCTTACCATGCAGAGAGGTTTGGGAGCACTAGTCACATTGCACCTTCTGTCCCAGTGGTTGAAGTTACATCACATATCCCTCCTAGGTCTAGGGTTAGTGATCCTATTAGGATACCAGATTTGAGAGGAGTGACGATAGGGAATAGTATGTACTTGAATACTCAGATCCCTTCATCATCTGTCCCTAGTTCTTCAAATGTCCACCCTCCACCTTATTCACATGGTCCTTCGAGTTGGCACATGGCTATGAGTTAGGTCCATACTGCAGTTACTAGGATTGTGTCTCAGGTTTACATACCGCCCATTGCTTCAGGAGGTTATGTTCATGCTTCTAGAGCTCATGTTACTACTTCCGGGGCGTATATCCCTACTTCTGGTATGTATATTCCTACTTCCGGAGTGTATCTTCCTACCTATAGAGTGTCTCATGGGGCATCACTTGCGATGACCTATGGACCCTATTATGGGACGCAGTATGGACAGGGTTCTTCACCTTATGGGGGTGGGTATCAACAACCTGCTTACTCTCCTAATTACGGCTTTGTAGCTCCTACTAGTCAAGCTCCACCTCACTATGGTGCTTCCACACCACCCCATACAGTTCATACGGGAGGAGGGCACTATGGCCAAGGCCATGGTGGTAATCAGACCTATATGAATCAGGGAGTGGTCCATCAACCTCATCATCCTAGTCTCCCTTTCCTCACGATGCTCAATCTTCCTGACTTGTCGAGATTGATGAACGATCCTGTAGATCATGACCTAGCTTGGCCGGCTGTCCCTACCAAGCTTCCTTCGGACATACCTAAGTTTTAGGGCAAACCGGGAGAGGATCCGAGAAAACACGTTACTACGTTTCACCTATGGTGCTCTTCAAATTCCTTACATCAGGACTCAATCCGTTTGAGACTATTTCAACACACCCTTACAGGGCCTGCTACAAAATGGTATATAGAGTTACCTAGGGGAGCTTTCGCTTTGTTCGATGACCTTGCGATGACTTTTATTAATCAATTCCAGCTACCAATGTGTTATGACATTGGTACTGAACTCTTGTCGATATTTCGGCAAGATAAAGCCACACATATCTCTGATCATATTCAATAGTGGCGTAGATGGAAGAGGTTAATTAAATCCTTTATACTTTCGGAGTTCCTCCTCAAGTGGTTCCTCAAGTCGTTATTGCCATATATAGCGAAGGATGTTTCTACATCCAGAGTGTAGAATGAAGAACAAGCGATTTTTAGGGCACAGGAACTGGACTTGATTTATGCTCAGTCCGGTTTGTTATATGATATTATTCCTAATGCTCCACGTTCCAATTTTGACCCCAAAGTCAAACCTGGACCACATGCCGATGGAATTGTGGGTTGTGCAAGTGCGAAACCTGTGGATTCGGTTGCAAAACAAGTTAGTCAATTGTAAATCAACCAATCTGCTTTGGGACAAGCTACGACTTTGTCTCAACCCGCCCAAATGGTGAGTGTACTTTCTGTGCAATCGTCGGACCAGAAGGGTAACCAGCAACCCGGATGGAATAGAAAAAAGGGTAAAAATAATTGTAAGGGCGGGAATAAGAATGATAATGCTAATAGTAATGAAAAGAACAGCTGAAATGCTGGGGGGGATAAGCAAGCTAAACATAAGGTTAAGTTCCCTTGCAATTTATGTAAGGACTATCACCTCCCTTACTTGTGCCCTCGTATTGAGGAAGCTTCGAGATTCTTGGAACAGGGCCCAGTTGTGCTAACTAACCCTTTACCACACAATAAAAATATGAACTCGAAGTCCCATGACCAGTCTAGTGATGATCATGATTTTCCAAAGACTAGTGGTTGTGGTTGCATTAACATGGTCCGTTCTACGAAAGTTGTGACCCGTGTGAAAGATTATAGTTCGTCACAACCCAGCCCAGGAAAAGAACCTGATCCACCAGGGTCCCCTTTGTGTATTGGGAAACCTATGGATAAACCTGAGATTGCACCTCACATTCCTAAGGGATTCCTTAAGAATTCAGAGCATAATCCAAATGCCCGAGCCACCCAAAACTATTCAGTTGTTGAGGATTTGGGCCACACTCCTTGTGCAATGTCTGCATTGGAAGTGCTTCAGAGTTGTCCTTCACAAAGGAAGGTGTTGATTTCTGCCCTTGGTGTGAACGATGATTATTCTTCCTCCATGATTAAATTTGAAATCATGGGACTTCATCCTCTCTTTCCCTACTATGTGTCTCTTTTGATTCATGTAGAATGTCTTAATATGATCTTCAAGCGCACTGTGATTGACGAGGGCGCTGCTGCTTCTGTGATGTCTTTATCCTACTAGAAGGGTCTGGGTTCCCTTGAGCTGTCTAAATCAGTGACCATGTTAACTGCGTTTGATGGGAGATCTTTTAGGTCGCACAACATCCTTCCTTCCCTTAAAGTTCATTTGGGAGGAAATACCGTTGCGATAGAGGTCGAGGTGGTTGATGCGCCCCTTGACTACAATCTCTTGTTGGGTAGCAACTGGATGTACAGTATGCAAGATGTTGCTTCTTCCCTATTCTGCATTGTATGCTTTCCACATAATGGGAAGATCATAATGATTGATCAAACAAAATTCAAGAATCCATCTGTTAGCTTCGATCCCGATCATTGAACATTCTCAGTCGGCAACTGGGAGTGTGAATGTAGGCATGTATCCATCCGTCATGGGGACCTTTAGTTTTCCTGCACCGATCCTCATGATAGGATCTAGTTACGATGATGCTTCGACATCTATGAGATCAGTGTCTTTTTGCATGAGTCATATGGAAGATCCTTGGATTCTTCCTGCACCGAGTACTTCGAGTGAGCCCGTCATGATGGATGTGTCGTTGCCTGTAGGTATGATAGCTTATCAAGCTAATCTCAAGTGTGTTGCAGAGCCTATTCCTTCCTCTTCGCGGATGGAGGAGGAGGACCCGTTTGTGCTGCCGGCATGGGCAGTACAGTCTTCTCACACACACGACTGCCTTGATACAATTTTCCCTTCAGATGAAGTGATTATCAAGGCTATGTCGGGAGTTGAGCCACCATGGGAGGAACTCCATCATAGATCGTACTTTATTCCAGAGCTTGACCGCTTGGAGCATGAGGATTTTAGGGCACTTCTTAGTCAGAGAGTTGGTAGTCCTATGGTTCCATTAAGCTCTCCTAGTTCGATGGTTGATGGAAACATGGCAAACATATCTTCAACGATTCCTATCAACATCTCTCGCAATTCTGGCACGATAGAGAATGTCTATATTGGGGCAGAATGTTCCCATGCTGAGATTCTGGAATACACCGAGCTATTTAAGGAATTCCGTGATATTTTTTCTTGGTATTACGACAAGATGCCAGGTATTGACCCTCGTATTTTCAAGCACGAGATTAATACTTAACCCAACGCTAAGCCTGTTTGACAACGTTTACGTGTGGTGAATCTTAGGAAAGCACCCGCGATTAAGGCAGAGATAGAGAAGTTGTTGAAAGCCGGTTTCATCTATCCCATTCCCTTGACGGAGTGGGTTTCAAACCCCGTTCCGGTGGATAAGAAGCAGGGAGCGATCCGAATATGTACTGATTTCCTTGATTTGAATCGTACCTGTCCTAAGGACAACTTCCCCACACCATTTATTGATCATATTTTGGATGAGTGTGTGGGTAGCGAGGTGTTATCCTTCATGGACAGATTTTCCGGATATAATCAAATATAGATTAAACCTGAGGACCAACATAAGACTGCATTTATTTATCCTTGGAGAACATTTGCATATCGAAAATGCCTTTTGGCCTTAAAAATGCCGAAGCTACATTTCAGCAGGAAATGACCTTGATCTTCCACGATCTCAAGTCAATTATCAAAGTATTTTTGGATGACCTTGCTACTCATTCTCGCATGAGAATGCGTCATCCCTATCACTTGAGATTAGTATTCGAAAGATGTCGGCACTATTCGGTTAGATTAAATCGTCATAAGTGCATATTTTGTGTGAAGTCAAGTCGTTTGTTAGGATTCATCGTTTCTAAAGAGGGTATAAGAGTCGACCCTTTGAAGGTTGAGGCAATACTTCAGTTGTCTCCCTCGAAGAATATTCGTCATCTTCAGTGTTTGTAAGGCATGAAAAAATTCTTACGAAGATTTGTTGTCAACTTTTCCAATTTGACTAGAGGCTTCATGCGTCTCTTGAAGAAGGACACCCCATTTTATTGGGATGAGTGAGCCCAAGAGTCCTTCGATGCACTCAAGCGAGCCCTAGCATCGTCCCCGGTGATTAGTCCCCCAGACTATAGCCATGATTTTCTATTATATGTGGTCGCATCATTAGAGACAATTAGTATGGTTTTGGTTCAAGAGGATGAGGAGCTCCAAGAGCATGTCATATATTATTTGAGCCAGAACCTTATTGACGCAGAGATTTGTTATTCTCATGTCAAGAAGCTTTCTTTAGCTACCGTACATGCGGTTCAACAGTTGAGACATTATATTCTCCTTCTCCAGACCTTGGTTGTAGCCCATGTCAATCCGTTTCAATTCGTCCTCACCAGAAGGATGATTGGGGGAAAATATAATAAATGGATTTTCATTCTGCAAGAATTCGATCTCGAGTTTGTTTCGGCAAAATCGAAGAAGTCTTTAATTTTTGCAGAGCTTATATCGGATTTCCTGAGCGAGGCCAAGGAGTTGGTTTGTGAAGATATGTTTGTCGATGAACACATCTTATTAATCTCAACATTAGACCCATGGTATGGGGATATCATAATATATTTACAAACATTGAAGACCCCTACTCACCTCTCGCGAGATGAACGATGACGATTACGTCGCGTCTCTAAGAACTACCTCATAGTGGATAACACTTTGTACCACCATGGGGTAGATTCCATTTTATGATGTTGTTTAACTCATGATGAGGCTGAGGTAGTGCTGAATGATTGCCATGGAGGGGCGTGTGGTGGTCATTTATCTAGGCTTTCTACAGCTCAAAATATTTTAAGAGCGGCTTATTTTTGGCTATCGTTCTTTAAGGATTGTGTTGATGCGGTCAAGAGGTGCCACCCTTGCCAGCTGTTCGCACATAATATGTGCTCAAAACTTGCCCCATTACATCCCATTATCACCGATGTTCCCTTCACTGAGTGGGGGCTTGATTTTATGGATTGCAACTCAGCTTCAGCTGGGGGGCACCATCATATTATAGCAGCTATTGATTACTTCACGAAATGGGTTGAGGCTATGCCTACAGTAAAATCCGATGGCGAGATAGCCACTCACTTTGTATTCAACCAAATTATTACTCGGTTCGGGATTCCAAAAGAGCTTGTCACTGACCATGGCTCGCACTTTCAGAACCGTATTGATGGAAGAGTTGGCATCGAAGTTAGGGTATAAGCAAGAGAATTCCTGTTCTTAATACCCTCAAGTGAATGGACAAGTAGGGGCAGTGAATAAATCACTCAAGTC
This sequence comes from Pseudotsuga menziesii, assembly GCA_001517045.1. Lineage (NCBI taxonomy): Eukaryota > Viridiplantae > Streptophyta > Pinopsida > Pinales > Pinaceae > Pseudotsuga > Pseudotsuga menziesii. The sequence goes on along the minus strand of LPNX011142636.1, from coordinate 119,250 downwards.
CATTCTCCAATGAACCATTGCATAAAGCAAGAACAATTGGCATATCATGTTATATCCTACTTTGTGGGCATATCGAACCGCTGTTAAGACTAACTTTGGTTTTTCTCCATATCAACTTGTACATGGAGTGGAGTCGATATTGCCAGTTGAATGCAAGATTCCTTCTTTGAAGCTAGCTATAGAACTCTTACCAGACACTTCACCATTGGAGGAGCATTTGGTTCACCTTGAGCAACTTGATGAGCAGCGTCGGGATGCCCTGGTGGCTCTAGAAGTTAATAAAAGTTGCGTAAAGGCCCAATACAATAAGTCTGTCCATCCAAGGGCATTTAGTGAAGGAGACTTGGTCCTTTTGTGGGATCAACCGAAACAACCCTTGGGGGCAGGGAAATTTAATCCTATGTGGCGTGGTCCTTACGTGGTCAAGCATGTGTTAGAGAAGGGTGCGTATGAGTTAGTGGATTATGAAGGAATGGCCTTAGAGGAGCCTAGAAATGGGCTCTATCTTAAGAAATATTATGCATGATCTTCAGCCAAGGCTGCTTATTGTATATTAGTGTACAACTTTGCATAGTTAGGTCTTTTTCTTATCGTGATCGGGTTTGTGATTAGTTTCCGTTTCTTTTGGCAGATGTCAATGGAATCTTCCACCTACATAGGATTCATGGATGGTGCAAGCCATCACACTCAACACTCAGCCTCAGCCTATGCATGATCTTCAGCCAAGGCTGCTTATTGTATATTAGTGTATAGCTTTGCATAGTTAGGTCTTTTTCTTATCGTGATTGGGTTTGTGATTAGTTTCTGTTTCTTTTGGTAGATGTCAATGGAATATTCCACCTACATAGGATTCGTGGATGGTGCAAGCCGTCACACTCAACACTCAGCCTCTGCTGCTTGGGTGATTTACAATCCTATGGGTCAGGTACTGTCTTCAGGAAGCATATGTCTATGGCCATCTTCCAACAATGTTGTTGAATATAGTGCCATTATCGAGCTTCTACGGGATGCCATTTCAAATGGCATTCTCTCTCTTGAGGTACGTCTTGATTCAGAGTTAGTAGTGTCATAGCTCAATGGTTTGTACCATGTTAGAGATCCGACGTTATTGAGAATATTCTTATGTGTGATATTGTTAGAATGACAATTTGACAATATAACATATATACATATTCCAAGAATTAATAATCAAGTTGTTGACTCATATGCTAACTACGTGTTAGATTGGAATTTGTTTCATTCACAATAAATTAATCACAAACACAATTTTTACACTGTAAATAAATAAATTGATCACCATAAAACATTTTATATATACATCCAAAATGTGATAATACATAGTGTCATGATACAAAATTGGGGCTTTCGAGCCACCAACATATAATACACAGTAGTACAAAATGTATACACTCCCAGGTGTCTAATCCTGTGGAGGAGGAGGAGGGTTGTGATCATGGAAGGTCACTACCGCTCTAGCTAGCCGTCGAAATAATCGCACCCATGCGCATGGTACACCCACCACCTGCTGCTGCATAGCCTTAGGCAAGTCCTCGACTTGCACCATGGGAACCCTATGTGTCAGTCTCACAAAATTGGTATGAATGCTCTGGAGCATCCGCTCTGCATCCACACCCGTGATGTCATCTCCTCTTCCCCTCTGTCTATGATGAGGGAAGCCCTCTGGCCGTCGTGGTCCCACATCTGCACACAAATGGTAGATGTTACTATGTATTTTCACACAAAAATATGTCTTTTTGATTCCATATAGTTAGGAAAACCCAAAAAATTAAATAACTCAAAAAAATTAAAAAGAGAGGGTCGAGATTTATTACCTATATCGCCATATGTCGATCCTGGTGGTAGCGGCCTGTCCGGGTCCCCCCGAAAATCTATCCCTGCATAGGGGTAGTCATCAATAGCAACTATTTGTCATCGCCACCATGGAAAGAAGTTAGCTGGATATGGGTTGGCCACCCTGCCACCCCCCATCTCAGGTATCATGTCTAAACTGGCATATAGGTTAGGTTGCATCACCGTTTTCATTTTGCATGACCTTATGACCATATCATCATGACCTTAGGTACAAACCCACTCTGTTATGTCATGGAACCTTCTTGTTGTTTTAGAAGTGGCATGATATGAGTGGTAGAGCTTCACCTTACATGGGTACCCTAGTTAGCGCCTTATTTGCATTTGGTGCCCATGCCGATGTTTTCTCTTTTAGGGTGTGGGAGTCCATTGTATAGTATTTCCATGACATTTCACAAGAGCCTCATACTCCTCTTGATCTTTTGCTGGCCTATTACCCTCGAGACTCCCTCATGTCAAGTTATGAATGCATTATCATGAGCTTTTCCTGCCTTATTGAGATTTATGCCGGCTCTCTTGACATTGCATTTCAGCCATATAGCCCAAGCTTGTCTCATATCTAGCCATGCAGAGCCATTTTTTATATCCTTCGCAGCTTGTTTCCCTTTTTAACCGGGAGGGAATTTTCCCCCGAGTGTCGATATCCTACACATGTATCCTTGCATTGAGCATAGGCATGTTCCACTGCTTGGAACTAGTTTGTTTGCCCTTATGACACTCATCTCATCCTATTTTCTAACTATAAAGCCATTTTATTCTTTTTCAATATTTTTAAATAACTAAAAAAGTCCAAAAAAATAAAAAAACTAAAAAGCCGGACAGGGAAAGATGTTATCTTTGGCAACTGTCGAGTCGTGTCCCCTTCGAACAGAGCATTGTATATCACATCCATTGGTTGGGTTATAGTTTGACTTTAGGAGCTGTACTCGTTTATCTAAGTTTATCTCCATCGATTGGTTAAGCTTCCAGTCCCTATGGAGCCTCTGTTGATGCCTTTTGTGTCGCAGAGATGTACCAGTTTGTATATCGAGTCTATGTTGCCTTTATTTAGTCACCATACGTCGTTATTCTCTTGTTCGAAGGAAGTTGAAACCTGAGTCAGCCATTAATCAGTTCTCATGACTTTGCATGTTGGCCATTCCCGGTACAGTTACTGGTTCGTGCACCTTATGATCGAGTTCGTCCACATTATACAGCTTCGCTGAGTACCTCGTGTTGGATGATGGGGGATGCCTTAATGCCCTCCTTCCAGTGGATTGCATCCCATCGAATTCAGATCATTTATTCTGGGATTGGATTCTAGAGTAATTTTGAGTTCCTTGAGACTTGCAGTCATCAGTGGCAGGTTCTCTCGCCGTTGACAATCTTTTGGGAATACATCAATGTCCCTTGATCGATTGATCCTCTCAAGTGTTCGACCTCAACACATTTATTCACACTTCTTAATTTGCACTCTAGTACCTTGATTCCCATTTTCATTATCGGTGGGTGATCTCGCATATGTTAACGGTATACATTAATGACTGGTAATCAGACGATGGACTACTATGTTCGACCTCGACACATCTATTCGCATAGTAGGACATGTACTCGTAGTGGTTTGTGTAGAAGACTTTCTAGATTGGTGGCATCTCTTATATGCTACCTCCTTGATCATGCCAGTTTTCATGAGATTTCAGCTCTCGTGACTTGATTCCAGTATATGTCAGATATTTCTAGCCACTATGGAGAACTTGATCTGTTATATATCTTCAGCCACTATGGAGATCATGGTCCTTTGTATATCTTCATCATGGAGATTCTGATCTATGTATATTGTACATGGTGATGACCACTTATGTGATATCTTGTATCATGCCTATTCATGGCCATTGTACTCTTATGTATTTGGGACTGCTATATGTATTTGCAGTTATGTGAAAAGTTGTATTATTGTATTATGCTGATTGGGTGACTAGTCTTCCATTTGGGATCCTTCATCACTCCACTTCTGGGATGGAATTATAATGTATTTAGGCCATTGTATGACCCCTCTGACCTCACACATTAGGGGGCATCTGTTATAGCTGATTTCACCACTCCAGGTGAATCACACTTTGTATGGCCTTCCCCTGTCCCGTTGTAGACTCCTTAGACCCCATGGACCATTTTTTGTCCTTTGATGTTTCCTTGACCATCCCTAAAAACATGTGAAAAATGATACACACGACTTTTAAACCTATAAGCACGTATATACGTCGGTTTGACCACTAAAACCACGTACATCGGGATGTGTACAAAATCCAAATCCTTTTGGAGTTTTCCTTGACATGGATCTGACTCATATGACTCCTAGCCTTCCATATGACTTGAGATCACTTGGATTCGACCTTTCATTACCCCTTTGAAAATATATATAAGGAACCCCTTGGTACATTGAAGGCATAAGAGAGAATTGAGAGCAAAGAAACTATAGTCCATTGTTTCCGAAACTTGTGCTTGAGTCTGCATCCCTTTGTCCCTTGGAGCACTGTTGTGTTCTTCCCAATATTTCCTTTTTCTTGTGAGCTTGCTATCAAGAGATGGAGGATTGAAGTGGTGGAGGCCCAAGTGGGGGATTCAATTTCTCTGATTCGTAGACATGCCGACAGAGGTTGTATCTTGTAATCTTTGATTTATATTAATAGAAATATATTTTCCTGTCCAATAATGTGTGTTTGAATGAATATTTTATCCATTGGATTATTTCAAATGCTTATACATTATTGATTATATATTCTAGAATAGATCTAACACCGTGATATATAGAAGGCTTGTATTGTTTACTTGTTGTTGAGGAAGTAATCTATCAATTCAAGATGAATTTGGATAGCTCAACGGGGATCTACTTCAACCATCTGGAATAAGGTACAAGGTCTGATCCTTTAGTGTTAGACATTCAATTTCTATTTAATATTGGAAAGGATTGATTTCTAGAGTCAAGCTGTCTGTTGTGGTACCCCAATCCATAGGAATTTCTCTCCGTAATAGACACCTATCGGACAGGCCATTGCCTCATTTGGCACCCATGTAAGTTGTCCTGATAGTGAAGAAGAACGTAGGAAATACCGTGCTGCTATCCTACGTGCATAGGAGGTAGAAAAATAGATTGAAAACCTATTAGGCCCTTCACCAGTTCGTTCCACATTCCTTCCTGTGGGATATCGTTCACTAGCCGATTCTATGAGACCCATTGAACCGATTATAGATCTTCCATTAACAACCCATAGCCCAGGTCAAATTTCCACCCCTCTCACCTCTTATGTTATGTCTGATCCAAATCTACCCAGATCTTTTGCATCTGGGTCCCAACCCTCAATTCCTATGTCTTCAGTACCTTTGAATGCCGAGGGGCAACCCTCGGCATGACCTACGTTATCTGATCTCGGAGTTGTACCTAGTCAAGAGCAGACCTCTAACATAGAAACATCTACAGTTTTTGTCCCTCCCACCCACATTAATGTGGTAAATCCCCCATCTAGTCCATCTCAACCCTTGGGGGCACAACCTGTTTCCATTCAGTATTCTAGTGGTTATGGTTATCAAATACCTGTAGGAAATCATCCATCTAATCCTACTAGAATTCCATTCCCTAGTAACACTTTTATGCCATGGGGGAAACCCAAGTGGTCTTACATGCCAACCATGGGAGGGATACCCATACATACTGTGGGAGGTGCGAGAGGACTTCCTTATGGAGGTCCTCCCCCTGGGGGACCTAATGGTCCTGGAGGGCCTGGAGGTCCTCCTCATGGTCCTGGCAGTCCTACTGGTCCTAGGGGACCTGGTGGCTTTCCTCCTTATGGCTCGGGAGGGTCTAGTGGCCCTCCACCTAGTGGTTCTGGTGGCTCCAGAGGTTTTCCACCTCCTGGAGGTTTTGAAGGGTCTGGTGGTCCACCTCCTGATGGTCCTGGTGGTCCTGGTGGTCCCGATGGTCCTGGCGGTCCCGGTGGCTCTAGCGGTCCTCCTCCTGGAGGCCCTGGTGGTCCTAGTGGTCCTAATTCTGGAAATAAACCCCCCATGGGCGGATTTCCCAGTAGTTCTTCCTGAAAACAACCTGTTTATTAGTCAACCTATGGGCCTACTGGTAATTTTATGCCATATCAATATTACCAGTATGTGCATCCCAATAGACAGCTACCTTTCCTTGCAAATTTGGACTTGCCTGATTTGTCCAAGTTGATTAATGATCCCATTCAACACAATCCCTCGTGGCCTCCCATTCCAGTAAAGTTACCATTGGACATTCCAAAATTCGATGGGAAGTAGGGTGAAGATCTGTGGAACCATGTTATGACTTTTCATTTGTGGTGTTCCTCGAACTCCCTCATGGATGATTCCATCTGGTTACAACTCTTTCAGTGAAATTTGACTGGTATGACCGCGAAGTGGTATATTGAACGCCCACAACATTTGTTTGTGGATTTTGGCTCGTTGGCAACCTTATTTCTTACACACTTTCAGCTCCCTATTCATTATGAAACAGGCACTGATCTTTTAACTTCTCTATGACAGAACACCTCCACCCACATTTTTTATCATATTCATGAGTGGAGAAGGCAGAGAAGGCTTATTAAGGCCCCTATTCCAGATTAGTTGTTAGCTAATTGGTTCACTAAGTCCTTGTTGCCTCCTATTTCCTGAGATGTGGCCATGGGAGGTGCCATTACCGAAGAGAAGGCTATTAGTCGAGCTCAGTATCTAGACTTGGTTTATTCCCAGTCCGAGACTCTATATGACCTGATTCCTCAAGCTCCTCACCCCAGCACTGGCCCTTCCAAGCCATCAACAGAAGTACCTGTTGATGGGATTGTCGGTTCAATCCAGTCCCCATCCATAGCGAAACCTACCAAGAAAACCCAACCTGCTAATCCTTCGAATCCCAAGGTTTCTACCGAGGTCAATTCTATTCAAAGTACTCAAACCTCAAGTAATAAAAAGAAAGGTAAAAATCGAAATAAAAAACCAGGAAACCAGCAAGAGGCCTCATAATCAACCCATAATGACAACAACACAGGGAAAAGGAAGGTTAGAAACCCTTGTCTGTTATGTGGTGGTGACCACTTCTCCAAGGAGTGTCCCTGCCGGGACAAAATCTCCTAGTTTTTGAAGTCTAATCCCACACCTATAGTACTTATGGATCCTTTCCCCTCTCAACAACAGTTGGTAGACCACATGTCGAACCAAGGTAACTCTAGCTCATCAGAGGAAATTCATATGATTTCCTCAGATACCATCCATCTACAAACTCAAAGCCAGAATTATGATAAACCCCCAGATAAGCAAGAAGAGCAATCTTCTTCAGGGAAAGCTCCCTCTACTAGTTCTTTGGAATCCTCATCTACTGTTCCCTTGTGTATCGAGAAGCCTACTCTCGACGTGATTTTGCGCCCACCAAAGTGTAATATTCGGAAGGCTATCTTTAATCCCAATGCTCGAGTTGATCAATTCTATAATGTGGTTGAAGATCTAGCTCAGGAACCCTGTGCAATCTCTACCCTAGAAGTAATCCAAAGTTTCCCTACACAGCGCAAGAACTTGTTGACTGCATTAGGAGCTATAGACCTGGATAACACTTACTTGATTCACTTCAATGTTGAGAACTATAAACCTAGATTACCGCATAAACTTGCTTTTCAGATCATTATGAAAGTAGTGGGAAACAAATTCTTTCGAATGGTACTAGATGAAGGAGCTTCGACCTCAGTGTTATCTTTGACTTGTTGGAAAGCTCTTGGCTCTCCCGAGCTTGTTACATCATCTACAACCCTTAAAGCCTTGTTGGACAGGGTTTCCAACCCCATGGCCTCATATCAGCCCTCGCAGTCGAGCTGGGGGAAAAACCATTTCCATCCAAGTGGAAGTGGTAGATGCCCCTTTAGATTATAACCTCCTTTTAGGAAGGAATTGGTTCTATGCCATGAATGTTGTTTCTTCAACAGTATTTTGAACGGTCCAATTCCTGCATCTCGGGAGAATTGTTACTATTGAACAACTTGATTTCTGTTCGCCAGATGTTACTACCTCCATGGCCAATAACATCCCCATGTTAGGTCAGTCCCCTCCTCCTTACTAGTCGATTGGGGTAGGTATGCTGAAGGATTCATCCCTTATGGGGATTTTTCCCTCTACTCCTCCTAGCACGGATACCGCAACAGTACATATGATTGCCTCATTTGATGTTGAGCCCTAGGGCACAAATGTTGTTGATTCCACCTCATTGAGTCCACACGAAGCTATGTATGACACCATTCAAACTTACTATAATGATCACACTAATGACATTCATTTAGTGGCTTCGGATCCTTACCATTTGCCATACTGGTTAGAACCTTCTCTTCCGGTTCTAGACTATCTCTCCAAGACTTTTCCTTTTGAAGAGTCCATTATAGAGATCATGAACACGGATGAGCCCATTTGGGAGGATCACCATCATAGATCCATGTTCCTCCCCAATACCAATTCGAGAAGCTATGATTTTGCATCCTTATTTCCTACTGATATTGTCAACGTTCCGCAAAGTCCTATATTGTTGCAAGATATAGATTATGAAGGAACCCTTTGCAACATTACTCAGATGAACCCAATTGACATATCAGCCAAACCTAATGTTATTGAGCATGTTCATGTTGGGAAGAACTGCTCCACAGATGAATCTGAAGCATACAAGGTACTTTTTAAGGAATTCCATGATATTTTTTCCTAGTCCTATGAAGAGATGCCGGGGATCGACCCTTCCATTGTGGTTCACGAGATTCAAACTTATCCCACGGATAAACCTGTCAGGAAGAAACTTAGGCAAGTCCATCCTTGCAAGGCCATAGCTATTAAAGTTGAGATTGAGAAGCTTCTGAAATTTGGTTTTATTTATCCTGTACCTTTGACGGAATGGGTATCGAACATTGTCCCTGTCAATAAAAAGCAGGGCACCATTAGAGTCTGTATCGACTTTAGGGATTTAAATAAAGCTTGTCCCAAAGACAACTTTCCTACCCTGCACATTGATCAAATTATTGACAACTATACTGGAAGTGTCATATTTTCATTCATGGATGGCTTCTCCAGCTATAATCAGATTGAGATATTGCCCGTCGATCAGCATAAGATGGCATTCATTTTCCCATGGGGAACCTTTGTGTATAAGAAGTTACCTTTCAGCTTGAAAAATGCTGGCGCCACATTCTAGTGTGTGATGTCCTATGCGTTTCATGACATTAAACATATTGTTGAACCGTACCTTGACGACCTCCCTGCTCATTCATAGCGACGGGAGGACCATCCCGGTCATCTTAGAGACATATTCCTGAGATGTCGTCATTATAATATATGGCTCAATCCGCATAAATGTGTTTTTTTGCATTGAGACAGGACGTTTGCTTGACTTTGTGGTATCCAAAGATGGCATCTGGATCGATCCTTTAAATATTGATACCATCATTAATCTACCAGCCCCAACCACCATCCTTGAACTCCAAAGTTTGCAGGGGAAGGAAAACTTTCTCCGTCATTTCATGTGCAATTTCACTGAGAAAATGCACGGTTATATGCATCTCCTCAAGAAGAACACTCCATTATTCTAGGATGACCAAGCCCAACTCACCTTTGATAGTATTAAGCACGCTCTGACTCATTCACCCGTGATACACCCCCCAGACTATTCAAAGGATTTTCTCTTGTATATTGCTGCCTCCGCTACTACCATCGCCATGGTTTTAGTGCAGGACAATCTCCACGGTTAGGAGCATGTGATTTATTACACCAATAAGAATCTTGTTGATACTGAAACCTGCTATTCACATGTGGAGAAGTTATCTTTGGCCATGGTCATTGCTGTGCAAAAATTTCATCACTACATTCTGCTTCGCACTACCACCGTATTAGTAGACCAGAACCCAATGTACTACATTCTGACTCATCAGGTACTCAGGGGCAAGTACTCCCGTTGGATTGTCATCCTTCAAGAGTTCAATATTGAGTTTTCCAAGGCTACATCAAAGAAATCCTTGGTTTTTGCCGAGCTTATATGTGACCTTCCTTGTGCTACCATGGAATCTGATCCCAGTGATTCATTTTCAGTTGAATTCCTATTCCTAATTAGCACTACTGATCCTTGGTATGGATATTTGTTTATTTATCTCTAGACCTAGCATTTTCAGCTGCATCTATCTCGCGATGATCATTGCCGCATTCGTCACCATGCGAAATACTACCTTATCTTGCATGATACCTTATATATATGTGGGATTGACTCCATTCTTCGATGATGCCTCACTCATGAGGAGGATGAACACATGCTAAATGATTGCCACTCCGGAGCATGTGGTGGTCATTTATCTGGGATGGCTACAACCCAGAAAATCCTTCGTGCTGGCTATTTCTAGCCCTCTGTCTTTAAATATTGTCATGAGCTTGTTAAGAAATGCCCTAGATGCCAACATTTTTATATCAAAAAGTGCACCCATCCTGCTCCGCTTCACCCCGTCATTGTCGTTGGCCCTTTTTCCAAATGGGGGATTGACTTCATGCATTGTAAACCTACCTCAGCCGGGGGGCATGGTTACATCATCATAGTCGTGGATTATTTTACAAAATGGGTTGAGGCCATGCTTACATATGCAGAAGATGGTAAGACTGCCACTCTCTTCTTGTTCAATCATATCATAGCTAGATTTGGAGTTCCGCAGTCCATCGCCACTGTTCACGGATCCCATTTCTGTAATCAAATGATGGAGGAATTGAGTGCCAAGCTAGGTTTTCGCCATGAAAACTCTACGTCATATTATCCGCAAGCTAATGGTTAGGTAGAGGCCATTAACAAGGTTTTGAAAACTATGGTTCGTCATATGGTTGGAGATCCTAAATCCAATTGGCATCTCGTTCTTTTTTCTGCTCTTTAGGCTTATTGGACTTCCGTGAAGACAACTACTGGTTTCATGCCATTCCAACTTGTCTATGGGCTTGAAGCTATCTTGCCTATCCAATGTCAGATTCCATCTTTACAACTTGCCATCGAACTTTTCCCAGACACTTCCGCAGAGGAAGCGAGATTCTTTTACTTGAATAACCTTGATGAGACTCGTAGAGATGCTTCCTTGGCTAATGAGGCACATAAGAAATGCGTCAAGGATCAGTACGATAAATCCGTCCAGCCTCGTGTTTTCAATGAGGGTGACCTAGTTTTGACTTATGACCAGAGATATGACAATCTAGGAAAGGGTAAGTTCAAGTCTATGTGGTATGGACCTTTGGTTATTTCCAAGGTGTTAGAGAAAGGAGCCTATGAGTTGGTAGATTATGATGAATCCCTTTGGGGAAACCTCGCAATGGGTTGTACTTGAGAAGGTACTATGCCTAGGTCTTCTTGGATCATATCTTATATATATGTATATTGATTGACTTTTAGTGTGTTTTCAGTATTTTCAAGATGGTTTTGAGTTTTTGTGCCCGCATATGTTTATACCATGTTTTGGTCATGCAAATGGATTTCTACGGCTTCGATGATGGTGCTTGCTGTCACACCTTGAATCTAGCCTTGACTGCTTGGGTTCTCTATTCCCCAATTGAAGATTTGGTCAGTTTAGGAGAAGTTTGCTTAGGTCCCCCTACTAATAACATCATCGAGTATGAAGCGGTCATCAGTCTTCTGACTAAAGAAGCCTCCCAGGATGTCTGTGATCTATTAATCTTGATGGAATCTCAGCTCGTGGTTTGTCATTTAAACCATGTCTACACCATTAGGAACCCGGTGCTCCTCTGCCTCTTCTGGAGAGTAT
>LPNX011142636.1:81368-107510 GCA_001517045.1 Pseudotsuga menziesii | reverse complement strand
ATACGAAAAATGTTACAAAAAATAGGTCCGGAGACCTCATCTGAAGCATGTAGTATTTCAAGCAAAATCATCATACAAAATATTGAACCTATCAGCTTTCATATACATGTTTCATCCATTAGTGGTGCTCGTGATAGCACATCACTGCTCGAGCCACCCTGCGTAGTAGCCTGCTGAATTGGCCTGGTACTCCCACCATAGACCTATGATATCTAGTAAGGAGGTCATCTATGTCAGCATCTAGGATGTACAGAGTCAACCTCTCAAGGTTCTCCTCCAGCTCCTTGGTGATATCATCACCCTATGGCACGAAGCAAGCTCTGGCTCACCTATCTAATGGAGATGCTCCTCTAGGCCTCGCTGCTCCAACATCTTCATGAAGACAAACAGGTCTCATCACTTATCATAAGAAATATAAAACATAAAAAACATTAAAAAAAATTTCATCTTTAGGGTTTCTTGTTTCTTACCAGTGTCTCCCCACTGCCCTCCAGGCAGGAGTGGTAGGTGAGGATCACCTATAAAATTTGTGCCCGCATAGGCATAGTCCTCAACCATGAGCATCTGTCCCGCAGCCATCTGAAGAACGTGTCACCGAAATTCACTTTGCCCATACATGCTCCTGTGTGAGCCATGATCTGGACCCACCTCAACATGCGGGTGTCCCATGCTCTCAAACTCCAAAAATTCACTTGGGGCCTCATCTAGGGGACCTGCTCAAAGAAGAAACAAGCTAAGATGGGACCAAAGCCAAATTGCTTCAGCTCTCCCTGCCGACATTTAGTCAGATGATCCTTGAAGATTGGAAGCAATGCTTCCACCCAGTTGAACACCGTAGGTTCCATTTCCTCTAGGGCATATAGCATATGTGCCCTGGAAGCCTGATGTACACCCTGGCTCCCTGCCACCCTATGCATGGTGAACAGAATGATCCATTGGGCCTTGTCTGTCACTACCCTGATGGGGATTTTCTTCCCCGATGTGCCTATACCTGGTGCACAGTGTCGATCTATGAGCTCTCTAGTGGTAATGTCCCCACCACGGGAACCTGTCAATGAGATAGGGGCACCTCATCTCAATAGGCCAGACAAGAACTAGATGTCCTCTACCTCCACTGTAAGTATATGTGCCCCTGCCTTGAAATACTGTTGTTCTGGATTCCACATTCTCAGTATGTGTTCCAGTAGTCTCTCGTGGGACACCATGCTTGGTGTCTGAAAGAACTTTAGAAGTCCACAGTTTCTAAGTGCGGCAATACAAACTGGATTCCTTTCAGCAGCAGCATCCTCGTCATCATGTGTTATTTCCTTCCATATCACCATATTTTGGAAGCCTAGACCTGCCAAAACAACAATGGTATACATCAATATCATCCTTAAATCATTGCAAATCAAAATAATGAGCTAATTTTGTATATATCATTGGTTTAATTTCTCCACATCCGGCACTACCTGTGCCCAGTTGGAGACAGGTGGTGGCATCTCCTGTCCACCTTGTTCTTGGTGCGGTTCTTGGGTGGTACCGCCTATCCTGCAAGGGGTAGTTGCGGTGCCCGCAAATAAGATTTTAGGGCTTTCCAAATAGGCCTAAAACCCCATCAAATCCCAAAATAAAATCTATGAAATGAAAGAAGAAGGTCTTAGCTATTACCTGCAACTGACGAGACTAAAAACGGACGGTGAAAACTCCCGGTATCAGCTGTGGAAGATCTTGCTAAAAAATACTCCAAGTGCTCTCTTCCAGAGGTAAATAGTGAAATGTTTGATTTTTTACTATTTACTTGCCTTATATAGACATTTTTTGGGTCTGACTTAGTATGGTTTTGATATTACATCATGTTCTGGTCAAAATCTATTTATTGTAATCCCTTAATGTTGATTTTGGATGCATTTAACACTCGTTTATGAGTCATCTGCAGGTTGACTTTAGTAAAAACTTTGGAAAGTTTTTTTATGGCTTTTTCATACTTTCACAAAATGAAAAAGGTCATTGAGAATTTATTATGACACTTTGTCACGCTCGTTAAAATCTAGTATCAAAGTTCTGAGTCTAGTTGAAGTTTCTTTCCAGAATCGTAAAATACAACATTGTGTAAAGAAATGTTATGGAGTCTTCTTTTCACATCTTCTTTCAGACTCCTTAAACATGAAAAGATAGTTGATCCCATTTTTGAATCTTTCCAGGCTCGTAAAAATTTACATTGTGTAAAGAAACTTCATGGAGTTCTCTTTAAACCCTTTTAAAACTCCCTAAATATGAAAAGATTGTCGAACGATCTTGTCTTCTTCACGCTCATTAAAGCATTTGAAGAGTCATCCGTCTGACAGTAGGTTATCTCTTTCTCGGTTCGGACAGTACTATTTACAAGAAAGGAACGCTCCAGCCAATCATGACTGGAAGAGTTCTCTAAGGAGTGATTTTATACTTTTTCGGACCTTAGAGACTAAATCATACGAAAAAGGACCATAATGGAGTCTTCTTCCGTATTCGTTCAGACTCTCTAAACATGAACGATACCGAATTTTCTTTCAGTGGAATCGTTAAATTAAACATTGAGAGACCCATTTTGGGAACAAACCCATCCTCTCTTAGGTTCATAAAACATATGGGACTAGACTTGTCTTTTGACGAGCTATATCGAGTGTTTGTTACCCTCTTTGAACTTGTAAAACTGAAAAGAGGCACTCATCAATCATGATGGGGAAAATGGGAAAGGGAATCATTTTGCAAATAATGGCAGTTGTTTGTCATTACCTTTGAACATGGCACTTATGTACACAATCATGTCAGTCAATTGGGTATTCAACTGATCTCCATGAGGATCCACTTTCATGAGTCATGCCAATCCTTTGAGTCTTTCAAAAGAATGCATTGTCCAATCTCGCATTATGTATCTGTCCTGTCTAGTCATGCTGCCAAGTCATTTTGTCGTGCCGCCCAATGTTCAAAGGGGATCTGAAGAAGTTTTACCTCTGCAGTATACACAGTCTTTGTGTCAGTATCTTTGAGTCAGTCATATGGTTACTACATTCACATCATTCCATAACTATGTTCCAAGTTTTGTGTCGTCGATGTGGGACTCATCATGGCCCTCCTTCGATGAGACTATTCTCGTTGACATCATCTCATCATCCAGGAAATAGTCTTAGAAACAATATTTAGTATCTTGAGATCTGTATTCCTTAATGACAGATTCTCTCCCTCTCAACATAGGTTCACATCATTGACCTTTTATCGATAGAATCGACTGGGTGTTCGACATCAGGACATCTATTCGCACTCAGTAGATTGTACTAGAGTACCTTGGGAATCATTGACATTAATGGTGATCTCCCTTGCACTTGTTAATGGTTCACATCATTGGTCAGTAATCAAGTGGTTTCTACCATGTTTGACTTCAGATCATTGTAATCACATGGATAGAATCGTACTTTGTGGAAGACGAGACAAAGACCCTGGGTATTTGTTTAAAAGCGCTCATTGCTTTTTCCCCAGGTTGCGATGGAGTTTTGTATATCTAGCATGGATCCACATTTTTATGGTCATGGCTATGCTCAAATTTGTGTTTGTATGACATAGATATACGTTGTATGTCTGGTAGCTATGTCCAAGTTTGAGTCCTCTATCGCATGGATCTACACTATATTCTGGTAGCCATGCTTGTTTATTCCACTCATGGATCTGCCTTGTATTGGTCTGTAGCTATGATTTTGGTTACTTGTGTCTATGAGTCAACATACTGATGTACTACAGATGCCTACTTGACTACATGCTCTGATCGAGCCAACATTTTCATCTCCTGACAATGACTTGTTCTCAAAGCTCTTGTTTATCGTATCACTCTAAGACTCATGCTTTAGGGGGCATCCTGTTATACCAAAATCCTGTCACCATCATGTGATAAGACCTTTGACATACCTGCTTGGCCTGAATCCTAGCTTTCGAAGTGAAGACTAAATGGTTTCTTATCAGTCTATCATACAAATTCCCAGCACCGCTCATCCTCCCTTATCCAGGAGCAGTACCCCTGTTTGCACCGCTTTTCATCAGTTTTCCACAAGTGGTGCCACCGCCTATCACCCTTGGTCCTTAGGCGATTATTACCAGAACCTCTCTGTCGTAGCAGGAGAAGTGCAGTACCCTGGGTAAAAGGGGGAAAAGAAAAACTTCTAGAGGCTTCTACATGATAAGCTTCGAGACATCCCTTATCCCTAATATTGTGGGTTTGTTGAGCTCGAGATCCCTCATCCTAGGATCTTAGAGGCCACCTCACCCACTAATTTCTCAACCATCTCTATCCATTAAATCCCTATATATATGAGCTCATAGTCATGGTTGAGGAGAGAAAATTGAAGGTATTGTTATGTTGTTGGACTGATTCTTGGCCCAACATCATTTGAGGAGAGCATATAGAGCTAGAGTCGGAGCTTATGGGGATAAAGAGATGGTTTCATGGAGATGCATGTCAACACTAAGGCTTGGTTGTAAACTTCTTCATATTTCTAATGCAAGTTGATTTTCTATCCCATATATATTGTTGATGTTTGATTTCATATATATATTGCTAGATTCCTTAGTCACTAGCATAGATTAGTAGATCATATTCTGGTTGCTTTGATCTGTTTCGTGTTGAACTCTTTTGCAGGTACATAGGTGAACTATCAAAGCCTCGTATTCCAGATATCTACAGTGTCTAGTGGGAGTTATCAACCTCTGTGATCTATTTGTTCTAGATCTGAACCATTCAGACTAGCGAAACACCTTCCTGTCCGCAGGAGGTGAAATATTCCGATCAACAGGTTGGATGGGACTTGAAGCTATGAATAAATAGAGCTTACTTTCTACATGCCACATTAGTTGGATTTTCCCTTGTCGTGTGAACATATTTTCAAGAAGGTTGAGATGGGTATAAATAACATAGTAGTTTCCAAACATGAGGAAAATTGCGAGTTAGTTTAAGGGTTGCCTTGGAAAATAAAGCATTTCAAAGGTGAGGTAGAAATGCAATTCTTAGGAATGACCATGACTAGTCATTGCATGAATGACCATGACTAGTCAGCATTTCATGACATCATGGTATAGAGGAAAGGGTACTTTCCATGATATATTGAACAACTATATATTATGTTAGATGGGATCTCACCTAAGAAAGTTCAACCTTTGTCCTTGTCCTCGTGAGATCATGACTAAGACTAGATAGTGCTGCAAGGTGGTAATAATTGATCATTTTATCTTGAGTGAAGAAAAAAAACACAATAAACATGACGAATACTACTGGTGATGGCACAAACTCAATTACTTCTCCTGATCTTGTACAAATGCAAATACACATAGACAAACATTTGCACAGAAGACATTTGGCATTTTATGAAAGGGAGGCTATCAGATGCCTAGCTAGTGCAAATGTTCTCATCTTTGGCATTCAAGGCCTTGGGGTTGAGGTGGGTATATTCTTGTTTATTATCTCATCTTCATATTCCTTCCTACATTAGTCCTACAACATCTCATATCAATGAAATTAAGGCTGACCAAGCATGTTTTGTTTTGGCTTCATTTAATGAAATGACAAATATTAAAATTTGCCTCGTGTTTTTTGTTGTAGGTTTGGAATCCAAAAATGTGATACTGGTAGGAGTGGAATTAGTGACCTTGCATGACCATTCAAATGTTGAAATGTGGGACTTGTCTACCAATTTATATTTTATCGAAGCTGATATTGGCAAAAACTGGACAGTTGCTTGTTGTAACAAGTTGCAGGAATTAAACACTACCGTTGCAGTTTCAGTTACTACTGAATCTAAGATATCACAACAACACCTCCCTTTTTTCTGGGCAAGTTTGTTGATTCCCAAATTCCTGGGAAATGATGGAATTCAAGTGGTAATGAATTGCAAATGTCCATGTAATTGTAGGAGATGGTGTTGAGGAGACGGTGTTCAGAGATATTATTGTCAAGAATTGAGTTGGGTTTAAAAAAACAAAGATCATGAGAATTTAAGGGATAAAAGCTTTGCATAATTGCTTGTTCCCTCTCTAGAACCCAAAGAATTTGGAATAAAGGTGTATTGGATAGATTGAGGTTGGCCCCTCCACCACACATTTGTTCATTTTAGACATACTGAATTTATTTTCAGTGTTTCATTTCCATGCTTTGGGGTATGTTATTTATTATGGTTTCCATCATGAAAATAAGAGTATTAGCCAAAAAAAATGTGGCAACCATGCTTTTGTGTTGGAAACATGTTTATGTACTTGGGAAATAATAATTTTTTAATGCCGAAATTTGTGTCTCAATTAACCCTATGCACATGCTTGGGATTTTATGGGTAACTCTTTTTGTTGCAAAAATATTTGATTTTTCTTGATTTCTCCTGATCTCTCCAAAATTTTCATATTTTTTTAGGTCATTCAGTTTTCTGATTTATTTCAGGTCCAAGTTTATACGTGCCAAGTTTTGTCCATTTTTTCCCAAGTTGATGTCCCCACTATATTTTTCTTTGATGTCAAGTTTTGTGACGCTGCAACTCAATTTCTTACCATCCTAGGTTCTACACAGTTTAATGTTTCCATATTTCCCAGAAAATATGCTTATCCCACCTGAAACTCTGTGATGAACTGTTATCTTTGGATCTATTTGTTGTTATGTCTTTGGAAGGGAATTAAAGTATTTGAACTTGATATTCACTCCTCTTATAAATGTTCTGGTCAGATGAATCAACGCTACATGCATTGTTCTATTAACAGATTTCACTGTGCCTTGGGAATATATAATGTGAAAATGGATTTTTAAAATTCCTTGTGTAGTGGAGACTAGAGTTGTAGTAGTAATCAATATAGAAATGGTTTCGGAATTGATGGCAGAGAATTCAACGAGAATTCATTTATTAGTGTAAAAATTATAAGTTTTACGTGTAGCTCTTCAGTATTGTTAGGGAATTAGGAAAAACTATTTATTCAATCTGGCAACTTTTTCCAGTTGGAATTTTAGATCTTTACTGCCAAAATGATTTGCATGTTTCTATCAGAGGGGTGCTATATCACCATATTCTTGTTTCTGTCAGAGGGGTTCTATATCACCATATGCTTGTTTCTGTCAGAGGGGCTTGCTATATCACTAAGATGTGATAGCCCTGACGATTCTTTTAGAAGGGAAGCAAGCTTGGTAATTAAGGGCCACCTCAAAGAGATGAAAAATGAATTGAATGTGGTGAAAATTGAAGTGGGTGTTTATCGAGTAGCAGTAGAAACCCTTTTTAATGAAGCTAGTACCAACAGTGAGGTTGAGATATTTCTAGAGAGTATTGGTAAGGATGAAGAGGGTATGGTTCTTGCTGAGATTGAGATTTGTGCAGATATAGGAATGGTTATAGTCACAAGCCTATTAGAAAGGTATGGATTTCCAAGGATCGACATTTATGATTTGATTCAGAAACATAATTTTTTACTAAATGCTAAGAGTCAAAGCTGGAAAAGACCCTAAAAACCCTTTATGTTTATGGCTTAAGCGCAGCAACCTTGCCACCCTTTTTGGATTTATGTCCCTTTGTTTTGAACTTTGACTACTTGAACCAATGGCTCCCTCTATTTTCTAGGCTTCAAAAATACTCAAACATAACAAATATCATTGGGAAGCTCTTAAATTACTGTGCAAAGTTTGTACTGGATCCCGTTGGTCCACAAAACTATGATGAAAATGTGAAATTTCTGTTGGATCATAGAATTGGATCCTCTTACATAGGAAGGTGCTTGGATAAGTTCCCCTTGTTATTCTTCTTGAATAAACAAACTGATTTAGAAACAAATATTAAGGTTTTAAGGGATGCAGGAGTTAAAAATGTGACGATATATAATGTTTTGAGGAAGTATCTGAATTTCTTCACTTATAGAACACAATCTCTGTCTTTGAAAATTGAGTATTTTAAGAGTAGTGGTTTGACAGGAGAGGAAATCGAGAAGGTCTACTCCACATTTCCTGCATTGTTGGCTCACAGCATCGAAGACAAGTTGAAACCATTGGTTACTAAGTTGGAGATCTTGTGCTTTACTGGTCATCATCTTGTAAAAACAAGTGTGTACAATTCTTATGTATTCTCGATGAAAGTAGGAGGGGAGTTGTCAAGGTGTGTTTCGTTACTGATGAAATTGAGATGTAGAAACCCTTACAAGACAAGATTTATAAAGAGGGAATTATAGCAAGAAGTAGACGGCTGAAAGCACACCATGAATACATGACTAAACAAGGAATCTCTCATAGGGAAGCTTTTAAGTAATTAGAAAAGGAACCACACATTATTCTGTATGATTTGCAGTCTATAGAAGAGAAGGTTAATTTTTTTATTAGTGATACAGGGTTCCCTATTAGGAACCTAATAGAAGTACCTAATTATTTGGGTGTAAATTCTCATAAACATATACTTCCTCACTACAGAGTAATTGCCTATTTGAGATCCAAAGGTGACCTTGGTGTGGAAGTTAATTTTAAAACTATGATGAGACTTACACGCAACCAATTTTATAATAAATATGCATGGCCCTATCCAAACTGTGAAAATATTTTTGGAAATTGTATCAAGAAACAAGGAAAACAAAATGGTAGATAGACATAAAACATTTTGTCTTTCAGCATATTGGATGACTGTGTAATATTCTTATTTAATGGTTTTGTTTTCTTGATTGTTGTTATTGTTATTGTTTTGGTTATAACATTAAATGGGATATATTCCAAACATAAACATTTTAATTTGAGGGCAGTGCCTAGGTTCTTGAGCCTTATCAACCGGGATTTGATTAGGTTAAGCAAAAATCCAACATACCCTTTTGATTACGTCGCACCATTCATTATGAAAGGGACCTTTGTTGCCAAAAAAATCATATGGAATTTCTTGGAATCCATCAAGCATAAGTTGATATGGAAAAGTGATTCCCTATAGTGAGGGATTTCTTTTAGTGTCCATGGATGGTTGCTATTCATTTTTTATGACTGCAAGCTTCCAGCTAATATAACTTGGTTCTCACCCAAAAACATTAAAAAAAATGATCAAATATTCATAGACTGTGTATGAGAATTCAAACAAGAGATTGGATGAGACTTGAAGCTATGAAGCAACAGAGCTTACTTGCTACATGCTACATGAATTAGCTTTTCCCTTATGGTGTGAAGATATTTTCAAGAAGGTTGAGATGGGCATGAAGAACATAGTAATTTGCAAAAATGAGGAAACTTGTGAGTTAGTTTAAGGGTGGCCTTGGAAAATAAATCATTTCAAAGGTGAGGCAAACATGCAATGCTTAGGAATGACCATGACTAGTTATTGCATGAATGAACATGACTAGTCAGTAGTTCATGACGTCATGATATAGAGGAAAGGGTACTTTTCCATGATATATTGAAAAGATATATATTATGGTAGATGGGATCTCACCTAAGAAAGTGAAACCTTTGTCCTTGTCCTCGTGAGATCATGATAAGAGAAGATAGTGTTGCAAGGTGGTAATAATTGATCATCTTGTCTTGAGTGAAGAACACAAACATAATAAAAATGACAGCTACTGTTGGTGATGGCATAAATTTATTCTTTTGATCGTGTACAAATGCAAATACACATAGACAAATATTTGCACAGAAGATAGCTGGTAGTTTATGAAAGGGAAGCTATCAGACACCTATTCGATGCAAATGTTCTCATTTTTGGCCTTCAAGGCCTTGGGGTTAAGGTGGGTGTATGCATGTTTATTATCTCATCTTCATATTCCTGCAACATCTAATATCAATGAAATTGAGGTTGACCAAGCATGTTTTGTTTTGGATTCATTTAATGAATTGATAAATATTAAAATTTTCCTCTTGTTTTCTGTTTTAGGTTTGGAAGCCAAAAATATGATACATGCGGCAGTGGAATCAGTGACCTTGCATGACCAGTCAAATGTTGAAATGTGGGACTTGTCTTCCAATTTCTTTTTTACCGAAGCTGATATTGGAAAAAACTGGACAGTTGCTTGTTGTAACAAGTTGCAGGAATTAAACACTACCGTTGCAATTTCAGATACTATTGAATTTGAGATATCACAACAACACCTTCCTTATTTCCGGGCAAGTTTGTTGATGCCTAAATTCCTAGGAAATGATGGAATTCAAGTGGTAATGAATTGAAAATGTCCACGCAATTTCAGGAGATGGTGTTGAGGAGATGATGTTTAGATATATTAGTGTCGATAATTGAGTCAGGTTTAAAAAAACAAAGATCATGAAAATTTTAAGGGATAAAATCTTTGCATAATTGCTTGTTCCCTCTCCAGAACTCAAAGAATTTTGAATAAAGGTGTATTGGATAGATTGAGGTTGGCCCCTCCACCATATCGAAGTTCTTATCAGTGTTTCATTTCCCCACTTTGGGGTATGTTAGTTATAATGGTTTCCATCATGAAAATAAGAGCATTAGCCAAAAAAATGTGGCAACCATGCTTGTGTGTTGGAAACATGTTTATGTACCTGGGAGATAATAATTTTTTAATGCCAAAATTTGTGTCTCAATTAACCCTATGCACATGCTTAGGATTTTATGGGTAGCTCTATCTGTTGCAAAAATATTTGATTTTTCTTGATTTCTCCTGATCTCTCCAAAATTTTCAGAGTTTTTCAGGTCTTTCAGTTTTCTGATTTTTTCAGGTCCAAGTTTATACGTGCCAAGTTTTGTCCATTTTCTTACAAGTTGATGTCCCCACTATTATTTTCTCTGATGTCAAGTTTTGTGACACAGCAACTCAACTTCTTACCATCCTAGGCTCTGCACAATTTAATTTTTCCATATTGCCCATAAAATATGCTTATCCCACCTGAAACTCTGTGATGAACTGCTGTCTTTGGATCTGTTTGTTGTTCTTTCTTTGGAAGAGAATTGAAGTATTTGAACTTGATATTCACTCCTCTTATAAATTTCCTGGTCAGATGTACCATCACTACATGCATTTTTTCTATTAGCAGATTTCACTGTGCCTTAGAAATATAGAATGTGAAAATGCCTTTTTAAAATTCCTTGTGCAGTGGAGACTAGAGTCGTAGTAGTAATCAATATAGAAATGGTTTCAGAATTGATTGTAGAAATTTGAACGATCATTCATTTATTAGTGTAATCATTATATTTTTTACGTGTAGCTCTTCAGTATTGTTAGGGCATTAGGAAAAACTATTTATTCAATTTGGCAACTTTTCCCAGTTGGAATATCAGATCTTTACTGCCAAAATGAATTGCATGTTTCTGTCAGAGGGGTGCTATATCACCATATGCTTGTTTATTTATGCAACAAGGCACAATAATCTGATTTTACATTTATTTATGCATGCTTGTTTTCATTTACCATTATGATATTTTTGACCTAAAATTTTGTCATCCATCTGTAGTTGTTGGTTAATAATTTTTGTGTTTACAACTTTACAAGTTTACACCCATTGAATTTTGAGCCTGAAATATTCACATTCCAATAACATCTCTAGCACATCTATAGACATGACTAATATAATATTAGCTCTAAATTTTGTGCAAGAAAGATGAAATTCTTGTGTATCCCCAGTCCTAATGCATCAAACTTGCTGTTAAATCTAGGTTTTCAAACATTCAGGATATATGCCCCCTTATGATACACAACGTTGGGCCTCAGATTAAACATGTAAATTGTTTGCAAGCAAGAGCATGAATGGCCCCTGTTAAGTCATGAATTTGTTTTCTTCAGTCTTATATTTTGTTTTTGTTTTTTGAAGCTTGCTCATTTTCTTACTTCTAGGAAATTTTGGTTTAGAGTTCAATTTTGAGTTTATGCCATTAGGTTTTCATCATTTTCATTTTTCTTATGTCTTGAAGGGTTCTATAGGGTATATTTTGATTAATGGTTTCATGAATAGCACTAAGATCAAGGTTTAATCATATAAACCCAGTTTTAAAGTTGAATTATTGATCAAATAACAGAAAATTAGATTTTTGAACTTTCTTGTAGCGCAAGGGTAAAAATAGTGTACTGGCGCGCTACAAGAAAGTTGCGGGTGCTCAATTTGTCATTTTTCACGTTGATTTATTCAATGATTTCATTCCTGGGGTGACTAATCCCATCAATAAGCAGGTTTGATACGTGTCTCGTCAGGATAATCATGTAAACAAGTGTTGGTCATGGCGTGAAGGAGATCATGGCAGTTAGAGGTAAGTGCATGGCAGATCATGATAGAGAGTGGAATAAGGAGAGATTGACAGGAAAGAGGTTCTCGAATTGAAGATTACGAAGCTGGTGGAGATGCTGGGGTGAAGACACATTGCTAAAAAATCAAAAATTGGTAGTTGAAGGAAGAATTAGGGTTTCACAATGTGACAGTTAGAGGCAAGATGGAGAGTTGAAGACACCTGGAGCGTTTAATTTGACATTTAGCCAGTCCAGGAATCAACTTCTAACACCTACATCAAGCTTGGAATGAGGTATCTCGTGTGACCTTGGCCATGACCTATTAAATTGGGGTTTTTTCTGCTAAGCCTTATAATGTCAAATTGTTAGAGGAAAACATAAATTCATTTATTCAACAAACTCCCAATGGTGAGATATTAGTCCAAAGGTCTAAATGAGCATCGTTTGATGTTAGTAAAGTTCATAACAACCCTGTTAAAGATATTTGGTGCTGTGTTTAAGCTAAATTATTCAAACTTGGCACAAAGCATTTCCTGAATTGATGATAGAATAGACTATATAAAATTGAGGACAAGTAGCCCGTGAGAAGTTCAAAGGAAGATTGACTGCCAAGACTATGAAAGCTTGAAGAAAATAGGCTATGAAGTCACTAACAGGTTCTGAAAACCACATAGAAGATGAAAAGGAGTGGGAAGACTAATAGGGCAGATCCCACTGAGCTAAATTGGATAGAAAAATTTCCAGGATGTGCTGAGCTCTTTGAAAATGCTAGATGGTTGAACTTTTTCAAAAAAGTGCCATTTACTTTCAATGCCCAAAGGTATCTATTTCCTGGTATTGTTCCAGATTGGGGTAAGGGAGTGCCCATCCATTATTTCAGAGCTGAATGGGTAGAGCCTATCAATGTTCTACAAAGTTACATCACATGTGAAGGAAGGTACACCTTCATTTTCAAGTACCATTTCAGGTTCCTTCAACACCTTAGTGGAGAATCAAAGATGAATATTCCTTTCTTCCTGCTAAAGAGCTTACAGAAGTTGACTAGCAGAATCAAAGAGCACCAAGACCATACTGTACAGCCCATCTTTCACCATGGACTGATCAAGCTTATTATCAACAATGTTCTGCAGAAAGAAGGAAAGACTTGGGAATACTTTCTCTTTTGGTCAGGGTTCCAAAATAGCCAAGAAGGACAGTCTACCAGAAAGAAGGTTGATAAGGGACAAACCTTAATCAGAAAATTAAGACAAAAAGTGAAGGTTGAAGAGGAAGAATTTGTCAAATTAGAGGAAGTTGCAGAACCTTCAAAAGGAGATTGTGAATCTAGGTAGCCTCCAGATGACAGTGAGAAAACAAATTTGCAATTTATTCACAAGGAAACCCAGCCTGTTCAAAATGAAGCACCAGCAGAAACATTCGTTGATGAAAAAATTGTTTTTACAGAGAAGATTTATGGTAATGAAGAAAATGCTAAGGTCCAACAGCAAAGTTCAATTACAGTTTTATCTAAAGATGAAGCATACTTGTTAGAGGAGGAAAAACTTACTGTCATCGATAAGACTAGGGTTGGCACAAAAAAGGAGTTTTGCAGTCAAGAGGATAGATTAGCAGCACCAAGAAAAAAGAAGCTGAAAATCAAAGAATTTTCCTCTGTCATTCATCAAGGCAAAAGTTTAAAAATGGTAGGAGAGCTTGCTCTAGGATGGAGACCCAAAACTAGACCCAAAAACAAATTAAGGCTAAACATGAAGAAGCTACTAAACCCTAAGTTGAATACAAAAGAGGTAACTATGCTTGATAATTCTTCCTTTGATGAAAAGCTAGAGATTGGAAAGGGTGACAGCAAAAGGAAAAAGCCATTGAAAACAGAAGAAGAATCTAGCCTCACTGAGACCAAATTGTCTGCTGTGGTTTTGGAAATACGAGGTAAAATGTTGAAGGAACAACAAAAAGATGAAATAGAGGTTTCCTATTCAGAAAACAAACTATTGATTGATGAAAATGCTCCTGCTGAAACTGATAATCAAGAAAAACCAAGTTTTCATGATACTTCCACAGAGCTGTTGCCTGAGGATGAGGAAATATTTAGAAAGCTTAGCATTCCATGGCTTGCTAATGAGATGCAAAATACAACGGGAAGCAAGGCATTTGACTCAGAGAAAGAAAATTTACAGAGAACTATTAGGCAGTATAAACATCAAATAGAGTATATGCAAGAGACAAGTGATGGTTTGATTATAGCTAATAAAAGACTCAGAGAAGACCTAGAAGAAGTGAATAATCACTACCAAGAACTAATTGCAGTCTCCAAAGAGGCCTTAAAAAGGAAAAGAAGCACAGAGTTGCAATTTGCAGGATTAAAACAGACTATCATAAATCTACAGCAACAGAATGAAGAGCTTACTAGAAGAATAACATAGATGGAAGCAAAGCAGCAGAAAGCTAGGAGAAAGGCCCAAGCCTTGGAGGGGATAGCTTTGTTAGCAGAAGCTGCTAAATATTTATGAGCATTGTTAGCAAAATCAGTTACTTGTTATGTTTTGAAGAATATTTTATTTTTGTAATTACTATTTTGATAAAAAAAACATTTCGATGAGTAGGATGAAAAGCAGTTAGGGTTTGGATTCTAACTAAATTTTGAAAGATAGTATTTTGGAAGGTCACAAAGAGAACAAGGGGTTCGACTTTTGGCTGGCTAGAGGAGGTCTCCTGACTTGTTGATAAGCTAAGTATATGACTCTCATGTGTATTTGAGGAACTGATTATGAAATATATGCTCCATCTTACCCTTCAGTCTTTTCTTTGGCTTCATTTCTACCTTGTTTAGCTACACAATTGGTAATTTCATCGCTGGTTTATAGTTTTTATTCTTGTAGTGCTTGCCATTTGTGGATGAACTTCGATGTTATTTTCTGATTGGATATATGGTTATTATGTTATGCATCCCAGTTTTTATTTACTTGTGATTTAGTTCCTATTTGGGTTATGAATGTATTCCCTCTTGTCACCAAACTTCACAACCAGAAAACCTTTTTAAAAACCTAGTTTTGTTTGTTTGAATATTTGAGATTGTGTTGGCTTGTTTCTTTGTAGCCTGGAAACAATTTCTGGCACAAACATCTTTGGCACCATTGTCGGGGAATGAAGTTGAAAATAGATTTTTCCCTGGGATACTTATCTTTTCACTGGTTTTAAGAGGTGAACTTAAACCAACATATCTTTAAGACTACTTTTCACCAGTTTGTCACAGTGGCTACTAGGGGAATTGGAACTAGAAACAGACCTATTTCACCTTTGCAGTTGGGTGTTACAGACCCTGAACAGATATTGAAGATAGAAAGGAATATTAGAAGGTCTCAGTCATTACCATCCCTATGTGACCCTGACCAGCTGGATGGTTCATCACCTTCATCTGTGTTGAGAAAAGAAGAAGAAACTTCACCTTGGTTAAAGCCTGTAATTCCTGATAGTAACTTCCAAATTTTCACTGATCCTCAATCTTTCAGAAAAGCTAAAACAGTCTCTCCTGGTAAGATACCTTTATTTTAGTTGAAAGTAGGTAAAAACCCCTTTCATCCCAGTTCCAGCCAAACTTCTCCATCACCAAAGTCAGTCAGCCTTAAAATGGCAGCACGAAATCATCCTATAGACATGATGAACCGAATGGTTGTAGCCAGATATGCACCACTGGTTTTGCCTCATCCTTTAAATGCACTCCCCGGAGGTGATTATCAGAAATACTTGCCTAGGTTTAATGGATAGGGTGAAACTACAGCTAAAGAACACTGGTAAGCTTTTCTTAGTTATGCCGATAACCAAAACATTGAGGCCAAGGATGTATGGATGAGAATGTTTGTGCAGAGCCTTGATGGAGATGTCACAAAATGGTTTAGGGAGTTGTCTGCTAACTCTATCACTATCATTGAAGAAATTCGTGATCTCTTCATGATACAATGGGGTGACAACAAAGACCATACATATTACATAACTGAGTTTGAATCCCCTAAGAGGAAAAAGGATGAAACTATTGCGGACTTTTCAAAGAGATTTAACAAAATGTACAGCAGAATTCCTGCAGAGATAAATCCTTTAGAAACATCTGCAAAACTTACATATGCAAATGCTTTCAACCATGAATTTTCATTTCTACTAAGAGAAAGAAGGCCTGTTTCTTTACTGAATATGCAGGATGCAGCTTTGGAGGTAGAGTCTAACATATTGGCTTCCAATAGATTGAAGAAGGAAATAACCCACCAAATCTATGACATGAAAGGAAAGAAAGAAGCAGCTCCAGGAGGTTCAGCTTCTCATTCTGCAGAAGGGAAAATTGATGAAATGGCCAAGTTGGTGAAGATTTTGACTGCAAAATTAACAAATTAGAACTAGAGAAAAATTCTAGCAAGCCTGTTCAAGAAGGTGAAAGAAACCCTAACAATCAGAACCAATTTAGAAGACAATTTGCTCCACGTTTCATACCTAGATAATGAAGGAATAATGATATTCAGCGGGAACAGAGAGAAACTGAGGACCAAAGAGTACCACCACCTCTTCAGAACAATGTTGCTGATGAAGAAGAGGTTGATGATGAAGTGATATTTGAAGATACAAATCAGGATATGAACCATTTTGGAGAAAGTTTGTCTGAGGGTTTTGTCACTGAGGAGGAGTTTCTAAATGCAGAATGCTATGATGTTGATATGTTCGAGACAGAGGATGATTTAGGTCTGAAAATGACTGTTGTAACTACTGATGTCTGTCAAAATGAACTCAAGAAGACTGTGAATCTAAGGTCAGGTCCAAAACAAGTAGTACAAAACCCAAAGAAGAAGGTAGTTGTTGCAACTAAACAGCAATCTGATCCTGTGTCAGAGAAACAACATATTCCTGAAAAACAAAGGAAGAACATGGAGGTTGAAGAGGTAAATAAAACTGTGCAGAATTTCAGCCTGGAAAATGAAGTAGGCAAGTTAAAGATTCCTGTGCCTTTAACTGAATTAATGAAAAACCCTTCCTATAAAGAATCAGTTCTTAAGATGATTAATTTAGCAAGAAATCGGCCTATTTCTGATACAATGAATTTGCAAGAAGAAAATCCTAGGATTTTCATTGGATTAGCCTTGGCTGAAAAAACTGAAAATGAAGCAGGTGCTTCACCTCCATTCTATATTACTCTGATAGTTCATGAACAAATGATACATAATTGTTTGTTAGATACGGTAGCATCACACAATTTAATGCCGAAGGCTGTTATGGAGGCTCTAGGTCTGAGTATAACCAAACCCTATCATGATCTGTATGCATTTGATTCACGAGCTGTGAAGTGTTTAGGGGTAATAAAGGAAATGGTTGTCAGTTTGGCTCAATTACCCATGAAAAGTGTGATAATGGATGTAGTGGTAGCTGATATTACACCTAAATTTGGGTTATTTCTCTCTAGGTCTTGGGCAAAGAAAGTTGGTGGAACCTTACAAATGGATTTCTCATATGCTACTATTCTTGTGTTCGGAGGAGAAAACAAAAGGCTATACAGAGAGCTTCAATTTTCCTATATTGTAACAGACAATAAGAACCCTACCAACCATCTTCTGTATGCTATTGATAAAGATCTGGGTACTTGCATGTTACATTTTAGTGATGATGACAATTCTGCTGGTTTGTTATAGGTTGAAAGGGAACAACCAGTAAAATGTAGCAGGGAACAAGAGGACGAGCTTTGGCAATTATACTTTGATGGATCCTCTTGCAAAGAAGCTGCTGGAGCAGGGGTTCTTCTTATATCCCTTGGAGGTGAAACAGTAAAGCTGATGTATAAATTAGAGTTCATTACTACAAACAATACTGCTGAATATGAAGCTTTGCTATTAGGATTAAAAGCTGCCAAAGATTTGGGAATTCAACAGATTTTTGCATTTGGCAACTCCGAATTAGTTGTTCAGCAGGTGAAGAGCAACTATCAAGTGAAGCAGGGTTTGCTGAAAGTCTATCGAAATGAGGTATGGGACATGATTGAAAATTATTTTGTACCTTTTAACATTACCTATATTCCAAGAGACCATAACTAGACTGCGTATTCATTAGCCTTGGCTGCTACACACTTTAGAATCCCCAAAACTACACAGTTAAGATATCCCATTGAAGTTAGGTACATACCATTTGTACCTGATAATGTAAAGCAGTGGAGAGTGTTCGAAGATGAAATTGAAATTAAAAGGTTTTTAGAGCTTACACATGAATTTTCTAATTCCCTGATTGATCAAGAGGAAGATGAAGGGGATGGAGAGGTGGAAGAGATTGCTGAAAATGAAATAGTTGGACACAAAATCATTGAATTAAAAAGTAATTTCATCCCAAAAGGTTTGGTACCGTTGGAAAGGATATTTTCAAAAGATGATACACTCTTAAAACCTGTTATACAATCCTCAGAAGAGAATGTGGTGGATTGTAACATTGGCTCTGCAGAATAACCTAGAATGGTAAAAATTTCTAAATCACTTACAGCTGAACACAGAAACAGGTACATAAAATTGTTAAAGGAACATGTTGAAGTTTTTGCATGGTCTTATGAAGAATTGAGAACGTATGAAATTGGAATTATACAACATAAAGTCCCTTTAAAACTGAATGTTAAACCTTTTCGTCAGAAATTAAGGAGGATTAATCCAGCCTTGTTTCCTGTTATTGAAAAAGAAGTGAAGAAGTTATTGGATTCCAAGATCATAGTGCCCCTCAGGTATTCTTCATGTGTGGCTAATCTAGTTCCTATTAGGAAAAAGAACAGAGAAATCAGACTGTGTGTCGACTTTAAAAATTCAAATAGATCTTCACTAAAGGATAATTATCCTCTACCTAAAATTGAGCAAATATTGCAGAAAGTAGTCGGGGCACAGAGGATCTCTATGGTTGATGGTTTCTCAGGGTACAATCAGATTTATATGCATCCTGATGATAAGGAGAAAACAACCTTTACCACTCCTTGGGGAACTTTCATGTATGATAAGATGCCTTTTGGTCTAATGAACGCTGGAGCCACTTTTTTAGAGGGATATGGATATTGCTTTTGTCGGAGAAAAGGACAAGTTTGTGGTAATCTACTTAGATGATATTACTATTTTCTCACAATCAGATGATGAACATCTAAAGCATTTCAAGCAGACTTTCTTGAAATGTAGAAAATTTGGCTTGTCCTTGAATCCAAAGAAGTCACACTTTGCTATACAGGAAGGAAAATTACTGGATCATTTAGTTTATGTTGATGGTATAAGGATTGACCCCGAAAGGGTGAAAGCAATATTGAAAATAAGTCTATCGAGAAGTAAAAAGGATGTCCAATCTTTCATCGGTAAAATTAATTTTATGCATTGGTTTATACCAAACTTTGCTTAGATTATCAAGCAGATTACAGCCATGCTAAAAAAGGATCAAGAAGTCAAGTGGACCACTGAAGCAAAAAATGCATTTGAAAAAATCAAAATGGCTCTTACTGAAGATCCTGTATTAGTAAGTCCAGATTTTACCAAAGAATTTCTTACATTCTCATTTGCATCAGAGGATACACTAGCAGCTGTTCTGTTGCAGAAGAATAAGGAAGGTCTGGAGCAACCTATTGCATTCTTCAACAAAACTCTCAGAGATTCTGAATTAAAATACAGTATCTTAGAAAAACAGGCCTATGCTTTGGTAAAAGCTTTAAAGTTTTTTAGAATCTATGTTTTGCATTATAAAGTTATTTCATATGTGCCTAATGCTGCTGTAAAAGATGTTTTGACACAGCCTGATAGTGAGGGAAAAAGGGGCAAGTGGATTGCTAAAATCATGGAATATGATGTAGATATCAGACCTACCAAACTAGTCAAGGGACAAGGTTTAGCCAAGCTGCTGGCTGAATCAAATTGTCAAGCTTTGGGATTGCATGTGATGGCTAAAGAGTTAGCTTAGGAAGAATATCAAGTAATGTTGGAAAAATAAAAAATTATGGACTATTATTCAGCATCCACATGGTACACAGACATTGTGTATTTTTTGTTGTATTTTCTATGTCCTGAGCATTTAGATAGAAAAGCTGCTAGGTCTTTGCAGCTAATAAATACTAAGTATTGTTTAGTAGAAGAGCAGTTATTCTGGAAGGACCCAGGCGGTATTCTACTCAGATGCTTGGATAAATCTGAAATTGAAGGAGTGATTTCTGAATCTCACGAGGGTGCTTGTGGAGGTCACAAGTACTAGAAGGCAATAGCATACAATATTTTAAGAGCTGGGTACTATTGGACCTCTTTGTTTGCAGATGTATATCAGCAGGTAAGAGCCTGTATCCCTTGTCAAGAGTTTGCAGGCAAACAAAAATTGTTATCATTGCCCCTAAAACCTATTGCAGTAAGTGCTCCTTTCCAGCAATGGGGTTTGGAATTTATAGGGGATATAAGTCCATCTTCCTCAGGAAAACACAGGTGGATTCTAAATGCAACAGAATTCTTTACCAAATGGGTGGAAGCTATCCCTACTAGGAATGCTATAGATAAAGTGATTATGGAATTTATTGAAGAAAATATCTTTAGTAGGTTTGGATGTCCTCAGAAAATAGTAACAGATAATGCATAGGATTTTAAGTCTAAGGAAATGGAAACATTTTGTGAAAAGAATGGTATCTTGCTGAAACATTCAACTCCTTACTATCCCCAAGGTAATGGTTTAGCTGAGTCCTCAAATAAAAACATCATTCAAAGTATCAAAAAGTTGCTTAAGCATAATAAGAGATCATGGGATTCTATGCTGAAATATGCATTATGGGATGATAGAATAACAGTCAAACAAGCAATTGGAACTTCTCCTTTCCAATTAGTGTATGGCATAGATGCAGTTTTTCCTATTCAATTGGGCATTCCAGCGATGAATTTTCTTCAGAATTGTCAAGAAGAACCAAATCATATGCAGAGAAGGATTTATGAGATGATAGAGTTGCAGCAGAACAAGGAAAAAGTGGAAGAAAAGGCACAGTTATACAAATTGAAGATTAAAAGCAGATTTGACAGGAAAATCAAAGATAACACTTTCTCAATTGGTGATATGGTTCTAAGGTGGGATGCTAGGAAAGAGCAAAAAGGGAAACATGGCAAATTTGATAATCTCTGGTTTGGCCCTTTCGTAGTGTCTAAGATTTTGGAAAATAACACTTTTGTCCTGTAGTGTTTGGAAGGTGAGGAATTGTCAAGTCTAGTCAATGGACGATTCCTCAAGCATTTCTACAGCTTCTAAGTGGAATTTTACTTTTTCATTGTATATACTGGTGTGAGTAAAACATAATAAGGACTCCATATGCCAATGGATAAGGCACTGGTCTACAGGTTCTTGAAGCCTCACAGGGAGGAATTCATCCCGTAGCAGGAGCCATATGTTAAGTCATGAATTTGTTTTCTTCAGTCTTATATTTTGTTTGTGTTTTTTGAAGCTTGCTCATTTGCTTACTTCTAGGAAATTTTGGTTTAGAGTTCAATTTTGAGTTTATGCCATTAGGTTTTCATCATTTTCATTTTTCTTATGTCCTGAAGGGTTCTATAGGGTATATTTTGATTAATGGTTTCATGAATAGCACTAAGATCAAGGTTTAATCATATAAACACAGTTTTAAAGTTGAATTATTGATCAAATAACACAAAATTATATTTTTGAACTTTCTTGTAGCGCAAGGGTAAAAATAGTGTACTGACGCGCTACAAGAAAGTCGCGGGTGCTCAATTTGTCATTTTTCACGCTGATTTCTTCAATGATTTCGTTCCTGGAGTGACTAATCACATCAATAAGTAGGTTTCATACATGTCTTGTCAGGATAATCAAGTAAACAAGTGTTGGTCATGGCGTGAAGGAGATCGTGGCAGTTAGAGGTAAGTGCATGGCAGATCATGACAGAGAGTGGAATAAGGTGAGATTGATAGGAAAGAGGTTCTCGAATTGAAGATTACGAAGCTGGTGGAGATGCTGGGGTGGAGACACATTGCTAAAAAATTGGAAATTGGTAGTTGAAGGAAGAATTAGGGTTTCACAACGTGACAGTTAGAGGCGAGCTGGAGAGTTGAAGACACCTGGAGAGTTCAATTCGACATTTAGCCAGTCCTGGAATCAACTTCTAACACCTACATCAAGCTTGGAATGAGGTATCTCGCATGACCTTGGTCATGACCTGTTAAATTGGGTTTTTTTCTGCTAAGCCTTATAATGTCAAATTGTTAGAGGAAAACATAAATTCATTTATTCAACAAACTCCCAATGGTGAGATATTAGTCCAAAGGTCTAAATGAGCATTGTTTGATGTTAGTAAAGTTCAGAACAACCCTGTTAAAGATATTTGTTGTTATGTTTAACCTAAAATATTCAAACTTGGCACAAAGCATTTCCTGAATTGATGATAGAATAGACTGTATAAAATTGAGGACAAGCAGCCTGTGAGAAGTTCAAAGGAATATTGATTGCCAAGACTGTGAAAGATTGAAGAAAATAGGTTGTGAAGTCACTAACAAGTTCTAAAAACCACACAGAAGATGAAAAGGAGTGGGAAGACTAATAGGGCAGAGCCCACTGAGCTAAATTGGATAGACAAATTTCCAGGATGTGCTGAACTCTTTGAAAATGCTGGATCGTTGAACTTTTTTTAAAAGATTGATGGATATCATGTTGAAGTCTCACACAGGTTTGCTCAATGTTATAATAAATATATAGTATCATTTGATACTTTGAAGTTCAAATTGACTACAGATTTTGTGGCTGAAGCAACAGGGGTCAAAAATGAAGGAGAACTTTGGTTCAAAAAAGTGCCATTTACTTTTAATGCCCAAAGGTATCCATTGCCTGGTATTGTTCCAGATTGGGGCAAGGGAGTGCCCATCCATAATTTCAGAACTAAATGGGTAGAGCCTATCAAGGTTCTACAAAGTTACATCACATGTGAAGGAAGGTACTTCTTCATTTTCAAGTACCATTTCAGGTTCCTTCAACACCTTAGTGGAGAATCAAAGATGAATCTGCCTTTCTTCCTACCAAAGAGCTTACAGAAGATGGCTAGCAGAATCAAAGAGCACCAGGACCATACTGTACAGTCCATCTTTCACCATGGACTGATCAAGATTATTATAAATAGTGTTCTGTAGAAAGAAGGAAAGACTTGGGAACACTTTCTCTTTTGGTCAAGGTTCCAAAATAACCAGGAAGGACAGTCTACTAGAAAGCAAGATGATAAGGGACAAACCTTAATCAGAAAATTAAGACAAAAAGTGAAGGTTGAAGAGGAAGAATGTGTCAAATTAGAGGAAGTTGCAGAACCTTTAAAAGGATATTATAAATCTAAGCAGCCTCTAGATGACAGTGAGAACAAAAATTTGCAATTTATTCACAAGGAAACCCAACCTGTTCAAAATGAAGCACCAGCAGAAACATTCGTTGATGAAAAAAATATTTTTACAGAGAAGATTTCTGGTAATGAAGAAAATGCTAAGGCCCAACAACAAAGTCCAATTACAGTTTTGTCTGAAGATGAAGCATACTTGTTGGAGGAGGAAAAAATGACTGTCATCGATAAGACTAGGGTTGGCACAAAAAAAGAGTTTTGCAATCAAGAGGATAGGTTAGCAGCACCAAGAAAAAAGAAGTTGAAAGTCAAAGAATTTGCCTCTATCATTCATCAAGGCAAAGGTTTAAAAATGGTAGGAGAGATTGCTCTAGGCTGGACCCAAAAACAAATCAAGGCTAAACATGAAGAAGCTACTAAACCCTAAGTTGAATATAGAAGAGGTAACTGTGCTTGATAATTCTTCCTCTGATGAAAAGCTGGAGATTGGAAAGGGTTACAGTAAAAGGAAAAAGCCATTGAAAACAGAAGAAGAATCTAGCTTCACTGAGACCAAATTGTCTGCTGTGTTTTTGGAAATATGAGGTAAAATGTTGAAGGAACAACAAAAAGATGAAATAGAGGTTTCCTATTCAGAAAAAAAACTATTGATTGATGAAAATGATCTTGCTGAAACTGATAATCAAGAAAACCCAAGTTTTCATGATACTTCCATAGAGCTGCTACCTGAGGCTGAGGAAATATTTAGAAAGCTTAACATTCCATGGCTTCCTAATGAGCTGCAAAATAAAACAGGAAGCAAGGCATTTGACTCAGAGAAAGAAAATTTACAGAGAACTATCAGGCAGTATAAACATCAAATAGAGTATATGCAAGAGACAAGTGATGGTTTGATTATAGCTAATAAAAGACTCAGAGAAGACCTAGAAGAAGTGAATAATCACTACCAAGAACTAAATGCAGTCTCCAAAGAGGCCTTAAAAAGGAAAAGAAGCACAGAGTTACAATTTGTAGGATTAAAACAGACTATCAGAAATCTACAGCAACAGAATGAAGAGCTTACTAGAAGAATGACAGAGATGGAAGCAGAGAGCAGAAAGCTAGGAGAAAGGCCCAAGCCTTGGAGGGGACAGCTTTGTTAGCAGAAGCTGCTAAAGATTTATGAGCATTGTTAGCAAAATCAGTTACTTGTTATGTTTTGAAGAATATTTTATTTTTGTAATTACTATTTTGACCAAAAAGAATTTCGATGAGTATGCTGAAAAGTAGTTAGGGTTTAGATTCTAACTAAATAGTATTTAGGAAGGTCACAAAGAGAACAAGGGGTTCGAATTTTGGCTGGCTAGAGGAGGTCTCCTGACTTGTTGATAAGCTAAGTATATGACTCTCATGTGTATTTAAGGAACTGATTATGAAATATATGCTCCATCTTACCCTTCAATCTGTTCTTTGGCTTCATTTCTAGCTTGTTTAGCTACAGAATTGGTAATTTCATTGCTAGTTTATAGTTTCTATGCTTGTAGTGCTTGCCATTTGTGGATGAAATTCAATGTTATTTTCTGATTGGATATATGGTTATTATGTTATGCATCTCAGTTTTTCTTTACTTGTGATTTAGTTCCTATTTGGGTTATGAATGTATTCCCTCTTGTCACCAAACTTCACAACCAAAAAACCTTTTTAAAAACCCTAAAAACCTAGTTTTGTTTGATTGAATACTTGAGATTGTGTTGGCTTGTTTCTTTGTAGTCCGGAGACAATTTCTGGCACAAATAGCCCCTTTCATTACAGGTAAATCTTGGCTTGTAATACTGAATCAAATATTTTCTACTGATACTGATCATATCATGTTGAAAAATGTTTAGATTTTTTATTGGGCAATTATCCCGGTCTACTACACAGTACAATTTCTCTGAATCTTGATACAATGGAATTCTTCTGATAATCCAGAGCTCGCTGGATATAGAATTCTTCAGTGAATATGGTGAGGCAAACCGATACCAAATACAGGAGTTTGTTGGAAAGGGAAGATATGGTGTAGTGAGTTGTGCAATTGACACTCATACCAGTGAGAAAGTGGCAATTAAGAAGATTAATGATGTATTTGAACATGTATCTGATGCCACTCGCATTCTGAGAGAAATCAATATCCTTAGGCTACTTTTCCATCTAGACATTGTTGAGATTAAGCACATTATGCTTCCTCCATCTTGACGGGAATTCAGAGATATATATGTTTATGTGAGTTGATGGAGTCTGACCTTCACCAAGTTATTAAAGAAAATTATGATCTCACTGATGAAAACTATTAGTTATTTTTGTATCATCTTCTTAGAGCTCTGAAGTAGATTCATACAAATCAAAAAATCTATCCTACAAGACTTGCATCCAATCTTGGCACAAATTTTTTTCTTGGCGCTTTTGTCTATTGGAAACTTTTTTGTTTGGATTGACTTCTTCCTCACCCCTTGTTCCTTCCTATTTTTTTAAAATTGAAACTTAAAAATTCATGCTAGTCATGTGGTGTGATTCCTGAGCTCTGATACCACCGGGTTTCATCTTTACTTTTGTACCTCTATATTAAATTGTTATGTATTTCCTTCATTTTATGAATCCATTCTGATATATTGAAGACATTTAGTAAA
>LPNX011142636.1:4125-79664 GCA_001517045.1 Pseudotsuga menziesii | reverse complement strand
CTAGTAAAGAGGAAGATTTTCTGCATTCGCCTGGACACCTGCTCCTAACACTTGGGGCTGTTCTTACCACTCATGGTTTTCTGTTCATGGCTGCAACATATGAGTTTATTGATTGTTCTTCACATTCTCTGAATTCTCAAGAACCGTTCCTCACTTTTCAATTGACTTCAGTTGCTCTACATGGGTCCAGTCTTCATCCGACAGCTGTCTATATTTCTGATTTAATTGAGCATATCATTCTTCTTCCAAAGAGGAAGATTCCTCTAGACATAATGATGGAGAGGTTCACATTCCAGGCCCCAGGATACCTATGCACAGAAGAACCAGATTGATCCTGATTCTACCTGCTTAATTAGAAGGGGTTTTTTTTTTCCCATGTGGTTTTTCCCCAAGCACCTTATTTTTGAGTAGTTACTTTAATTTACTTGATGTAATGGGTGAACTATGGTCTTAGTTACTAGGGCCCACAGTTTGTCCAAGTTAGCATTCAGGGGGGGTGTTAGGATTATTAATCCTCCCTTGTCCAAATTTGGTCATATGTCTAAATCGGGAGTCATGTCTAAATCGGGAGTCCATCCAGTCTATTTATAGTCATTAGCACCATTGGTTAAACTGAACCTAATTTGGGCACATGTTTCAGTTACCAAAGTGTGGGGAACACTAATTGAGGCTCACTGCCACTTATTGCACTTGATTGCATAAGTTTAGGAGTCTCCTAGATCAATCCCTACAATTTAGGAAGCAACTGGGAGTGCCGAAACCAACCAAGGTCAGTTAACTTCAGTTGATGACTAGTCAAGCCAAGTTAGGAGTCAGTTACATTCACTTCTAGCTCTATACATTTAGTTAAATAATGTTTTAATTAATTGCACACATGTGGGGCATTTTTCTCACCTACCACATTCAGTTAACCATTATTTAATACTAAATGTAACAGTTGGTTGTGTTTTAGAACTCCGGTTATGATTTAGACAAGGACAGTTAACTACTGGGTCCTTAACTTCAGTTGATGACTAGTCAAGACAAGTTAGGAGTCAGTTACATTCAATTAAATAATGGTTTAATTAATTGCACACATGTGGGGTGCTTTTCTCACCTACCACAGTCAGTTAACCATTATTTAATACTAAATGTAACAGTTAGTTGTGTTTTAGAACTCCAATTGTGATTTAGACAAGTCTTGGTTACCTACAGTCAAGTAGAGTCATCAATTCGAACTTCCTCATGTGGATTCGAATTGCTTGTGGCTATTAAAGCCATTTTACATCATTGTAATTATTATCTGGATTACTTTTTTGATTAATGAAAGCATTCACAGCTGCAAGCCTTTTGCACTGTTTCATTCTTCAATGGCTGAGTAAATTGTGAGATCTTCTTTGTGAGTTGTGTGTTTGTCTACAGATCTATATGCTCAAATTTAAAAAAGTTTTCATTTCTTCTTGTCTTATAGGCTCACTTCCATTATATTTGTGAACAAATACTAATGTTTTAAAACCAACCATGTGAAGATGCAAGTAACTTATTGTTCTGTCTTGGCTTGCCTTTTCTAAAATTTCCAATCTTAAAATTGTATTCGGATCATATGCCATGATATCCGAGTTCCCTAGCTTATTGTTCTTACTATTTAGTGTTTATTCACCCAAAAAATGGTGTTATCCATATGCGGATTTCTCATAAGGGTTCACAATTCTTGGAACATTTTGAAGTAAAACTTTAGGGAATATTCCTTCCAAACTTCTTAGGCCTGTGTAGTGTCTAAAAGGTCTTCAATCCTTTCATCATTTTCAATATCTAACTGTTGTTCTCGCTTTCAAATAGGGTCTTTCTCTCCTTGTATCTAATTTATGAAAACATATTTTGAAATGTGGGATACTCTGGGGAACAAGGACTATCTTATGCTTTTCTTGAACATCTCAGTGCATTCTGATCATTTATGAAGTTTTCCATGTTAACCATTCTACTTAACCATCCCCATGTTAGCAGATGCTTGTAAAGATATGCTTCTAGGCGGAGCTAACTGTAGTCTTGTAAACTGGAAAGGCGAAACAACGTTGTTGCTTGCTAGGAGAAATAGTTTATCAAAAATTGCAGTGAGTGTTATATTGGACCATCTTGCAAGGAAGTTGGTTCTTGCTGGTGATCAGCTCTGCAAACATACAAAGAAGGATAAATGTGCTCCACATATGAATATGGTCCGGATGCTTAAATCTGGTGTGCATGGGGGAATTCACAGAGAAGAAATGTTTACATTAAGGAATCCGTGTTGGGACCGAGTCCTACATTCCAGAGAAATCATGGGAAACATGATGCCAATATACCAGGGACATTTAGAATTGTCACTATGAAGAAAAGAGAAGTTCACTTTGAAGCAAGAAATGATGCCAATGTAGAAGTCTGGGTTCATGGAATTAACCTGATTACAAAAGAAGATACCATGTCAAGTGGTCCTGCAGTTGCAAGTAAAAGTTCTTTTATAGCCGAAAACAAACCTGGTGTCTTTGCATTTAGATGTATTTATTTTGTACGGATTTGAATTTGTATCAAACAGCATCCAAAAAAAATAAAACATTTGTAGGTAGTTAAAGGATCAATTTTAGTTCTTGTTTTGTGGCATTATGAGATTAGATAATCCGATTTCCTGAAGTTCAGTCAGTTGAACTTACAAGCAGGAAAAAATTCAAAATTTAGTAGATGGTATTTCTGAGAAGAAAAAGGCATGTATAGTATTTGCATAGGACACTGGGATTTTGTGAGATTCAATGTGTTGAATGCATCCATCTTTATACCAGTAGAGGTTTCCATCATATTGGTTAATTTATTTACTCATGTTTAAGAAAAAAAGGAAGGTGGCAAAGTCGCTATTGTTTTGGGAAACTTGTAAAGAAACTTGTATAAGAGATCCAATATTTGAGTCAATTATAAGTGAATAAATCAATTTTAGTTGTCTTTGAATGTTTAATTATTTCTTTATAGTCGACTTCCTAGCCTCTATATTTATCTATTTACACTAGGTTTTGATGTAAGTTGTATGGAAACAAATTCTATCAGTGTGGAAAGTTGTTGTGACATTGTAGAGTTTCACTGGGGAAATTAACACCCCCATAGCATAATCCTTCAACATGGTCTAAACTTATGATATGACATGTCATTCCTTCTAATATAAACATTTATATCCTCTTTTTTCAATGCTTTTAAAAAAAAAACTGAATATATAGTTAGACTTAGCTTAGGAATTCCATAACACCTAGAAGACCATTAGTTGTTCATAGCCAACCAGAAACCTTAATTTGTTTGGCATCATTATACCATGCATGTACACCTGCAAGATAATGGTCCGCTCCAATGTTTCTCCCATTAAGTGAGCTTCTGTTACTATAGTTTTGATTTGTTGGGGAACATTATTATTTACTATACTAGAGACCTTTGGAGAGTTTCACATTATGCCTAGATTTTCCTGTTCTATAGGTTTTACTAACTTCTTGTTTTTCAAGTCCTTTTATTAAATTGAGAAGTAGAATGGTGCCTTTATTTCTTTATTTTGTAAATTCAATTTGCTTATAGGGGTCTCATCATCATTGATTTAGAGTGACCAGTTTTCCTCAACGTAGTTGGAAATAATTTTGTAAAGTCATTTAAGATGGTGAAAATCAGATTTAGAGATAAGCGTAGACTGCATTCAAGAGTCGATCTTCGTAAAACATCCTCTGTTTAGAATCCTAATATTGTGATCATAAAATTTTGAATCAACTTCATGGTTTTGTCATGATCTGATTTTTTTATAACCAACAACAGGTGGGTTCTGATTTGACACTTGATATTGTTGTTGCTATGTACATGCAACTGATTCTATCTGGGGATTTTGAGTGTAGGTTAGTGTCTCAATTAGTAGCGAGTAGCGCCAATCTCCTGATGATGATCTTCTCTTTAATTCAGTTCTTACACTAAATGTGTTGACTCCATTTCCTAATAATTAGCAGAGAATTCATTTTGATTGTACAAGTACCACCAAGACTTTAGGAATGACATCTA
This sequence comes from Pseudotsuga menziesii, assembly GCA_001517045.1. Taxonomy (NCBI): domain Eukaryota; kingdom Viridiplantae; phylum Streptophyta; class Pinopsida; order Pinales; family Pinaceae; genus Pseudotsuga; species Pseudotsuga menziesii. Next base: position 75,635 of record LPNX011142636.1, on the reverse strand, counting down.
GAGCTTGCTTGAATTTTTTATCTGAAACAGGCCATTGTGCATCTAAATTTTGTTTAATGTTTTATCCAAATAGGTCATTCTGACATCCCAGTGTTAGCCTTCGATTGAAAGTTTGGTATATTTATTTTCTTTCTAAATTACACAAGTTTGATCATTTTGTTAAATCAATTTCAAGGACAACCAACATAGATCCATCTTTAATCCAGATCTATCAAGAGCTAAAAGGGATCAAATCCTTTGTACTCTAAAAAATGATTGTACCTCAAGGGATTTGATCACTTTGGAGGCTTGGAGGCTTGTTAAATATGGAGTTAAGATGAATCTATGCTGGTTTATTTTATTATCCATACCCTTCTTTTGATGTTTTAGTTGTCAAAAAGGTCAAATCAGGAACCTAGTTTTACTCTTGGTGTTCATGTGGCCTACTTGTCACATCATAAAGCTTGAAATTGTCAAGAGTGCATGGGGTAGTAAAGGTACTATAATCATCATGAATGATATTCATCACTAGTAATATTAGATTCACTGTTGTGACCATTGCCAAGATCATCATAATTTTATGCTATGGTTAGAACAGGTTTGAACCATGGAGAAGATGAATTCGTTGAATCTCTAGCCATGCTAATTAAATCCAAGTGCAAATTACTATGAGCATAAACAAGATCTCTCAAATATCCAAAGAATAACATGTTTCTTTTATTGGACTGTATATGTTTAAAGATTCCCCAATCCCTTTAGCATGTGGAAGCACTTGATCCTTGGCTCAAGCTATGAACAAAAAAATGTTTCAATTTGGGGGGTTCTACACAACAAAAATCCTACAAGTTATATGCAGTAGTATTGGTTATTTCTTCTTTGGCTAAAGCACTTCCAAATATCATGTGAGATAACTGGCAGTTAGGAGAGACAAGAGATGATGTTGAAGGTTAATGATTGAAGGATATTTTACTAACATACCAGGACTGACAAATATGAAGGGCATTGATAGAATAGCAGGGTCCTAGATGAACCATGAGAGGAGATGAGTCATGTTGGCATACCAGGATCATAACAAACAGGGAACCCAACATAGAAAAACATGAGCAGGTTTGTGACAGGTAACCTGGCATGACAAAATTTCCACCACATTATCCAATTTCCATCACGATTAGAAATTGTCTAGCAGGTTAATAACAAGTTCATTCCCTGAAGAAGGTTTTTGCAAACACTAATAGGCTTGAAGTTGCCTAGTTTGTTGTATTTGAATAGAGCAGGAAAGAAAAGAACTACCTGAGAAAAAAAGATGTTCAGGGAATAAATATGACACCCAATGAGATGTGAGCTTGATAAATGAAGAAGATTTTCAAACTGCTAGACTTATAAAGAATTTGTGGAACCCTGAGAAACAAATGTTGAGATAAGAACAAAAAACATGGTTATTGTAGACCCTTGTATACAGCAAGAACAATAGAGAAACAATCATGATTTTTTGTTGTATAAGGTGCAAGGCCTGTGGGGTTTAGAACTATCAAGAAGACCAGTGAAAGATATATCTTGACATTTTACAGCAACAATTTGCACAATTGGTAGATGTTGTGTTCTAGTGTAGGCATAAGAGTAGGGCTAATGTCTCCAAATGTGTTTTTTAATTTCTTTGAAAATTGTCAGACACAATATTTTTAGGTACCTAAAACATATTAAACCCAAGAATATGGGTATTGGATGGAAATGTTCAGGTGCACATGGTCGTTTAGCTAAATTCAGTTTTAACATTTTTAAAACTGTAAGTTTGTTTTTATCACAATAACCCTATAAAGATTTTTATGTTTTGGTCAAAAGAGGTATTTTTGGGGTCTAGTTTAAGAATTTATATATTTATAATTTTGGGTTTTTCCAACTCAATGCTTTTTTGTATTTAGGTTCTAATTGTCCTTTCTAGCATTAGGCAACAAATAATTGGATAGGTAAAAGGTTAAATCCAAGCATAAAATCTGATTACCTTCAAGAAGGCTAGTTAGAAAATGTTGGATAAAGTAAAAATTGTGAAGATAAGGTTGAGATTATCTCTGAAGAGCAAGATATGATTATTTTTAGGTGCAGTGGACAAGATTGTTGGGTTCTTAAGATAACTTAGTTGGCCTGGAAAAAATATGGTCAAGTTGCAAAAGAACCCAGAAACGTTGGCTGCAACAAAGTAACTAGAGATATGCCATGCCTAGGTGTCTCTTCTAGAAAACCAGCATACATCATGGCTATTTACCCAAGGGTTTATGGATAAGAGCTGACCCATACATGGTCTTTAGAACAAGGTTTGGACCATAATAGGGAAGCTATTAATCAATGTGTCACCAGCACAATTGTTGGACTATGGATAGGAGCTGACCATATGAAGCATTCAACCATAGAAAGACCATATTGTTGTTGGTTATGACCTATTAATTACTGTTGTTGATATAATTTCACCATTTCTCTAGGTTATAAGAGGGTTTTTCTGATACTATTTCCAACTAAAACACTCTCCGGAATTCTTGTAGCTTGTTGTAGGTTACTTATTGAGATTATATATACTGCCCATAATTTTTTTTTTTGAAGTCATAGACTTCCAAGATTCAATAACATTGTTGTACATAGATATGATTGAGGGTTTTTAGGCTTCTTCAATACCCAAACCATTTTTACAAGAAGGATGAAAATCAGAGTGTTGTATATGTTACCTGAATTGCAAATTAGAGGATTGGGTTCATTCACATCAGAGCTTTATGATGCATTTTCTCATCAAGTCTCTTGACAATGCTTTGTATTTTATAGGTTTTTCTGGTTTGTGAGCACTCTAGAGGTCCTTGACCTAGTTAACATGGTTGAACTTGAAATTATACAGATTGCAAAATCAATTAGGGTCCAATGTAGCAAGGCTCTAGTGGTGCACTTAACTATTTTTCTGAGCCTTTTCAATACATTGCTAGACTTCTTTCATGTCATGTGTTAATCCATTTCTCCTTTTTGTTTTGCAAGATATTGATAACCCCCCCAAATCAAGTGCAAGTAGACCAACAGAACTTAGGTAAACATTCTATGATTCCTATAGCAAGCTTGTCCATTGCAGAACTTGTGAATTCTAGTCCAAATGCTTTATAATTTCATCTCTTAAACACCCCATTGCCAATGTTTCTCTCTATTTTTAGCTTTTTGTGTGGCCAACTTTTCTATTTTTGTTTCTGTCATTTGAAGATCTATTCTTCTTTTCCTGTATTTTCTAAATATACATTTTCCTATGTCCTATTGTAGTCATCTATATTATTGTGAACCGGTATACACTTCGCCAGTTACCAGAAATAAAAATATTTTTCAGTAGTGTTGTTATAATTTTGACACTATAGAAGTATCCTTCCTAAATAGTATATCTAGGTCAATTGCCTCTCAACAATTTCACAAACTAAGAACCATTTTGATGTTCTTGGCCCTTTAATATAAATATCAAAATCCATCCTCTTCCTTTCTCTCTTTCTCTCTCTCGTGATTCTACTTTTACCCTTAGACATATGCATTGTATGCTCGACACGGTTTTGGTTTTATATCTGCACTACTTCTTGTGTTTCCGTCGGTTAGTTAGTTAGCTATTTCTATTCTTTTAGTAGAGTAGTGGTAGGATTTGCTTTTGCACTCTCATATTGAATTCACATTCGCTGTACTTTCAAGTTCCATTGACCAATATGGTGATCACTCATTGGACATTAATAAAATTATCCTTTCTTATGTCTGCATAAAGAGCTTATATTGATGGATATATCATTGAATATATTTATGGATGAAGTATGACAAACTATTTCACCTTGTCCAACTCTTTCATATGGATTCACACTAGGCACATATGTATACGTTATCATTATCAAACAAGAAATGATACAGATAGAGGAATATAAACATTAAGTTAAATTTTTTTAACATTGTAGTGTTGTGGCTGAAAGTAAAGTAATTCAAGTCTATTTTTCATTTCCGTTTAAGGTGAAACTGAGCCAATTAATTTCAATCTATTTTGGTGGGAATTTTCTCTCTATTTTGTCTAAAACTATGAAATACTTTTTGTGTTGGGCAATAGGGCAGACCCGGGTTTAATCCTTTTATGTTGCACCAACAAAAGACCCACAGTGTTGGCCCTTTCGGCAACAACCTGCGCAAAGGTTGCAGTCTCACCCGAAACAGCTATGGGGTGCCGCAGAATCAGGTTTCTACAAGAAGAGAGGGATATTACTGTACCTTAGCCTTTAATAACTTATTAATCAACAATTACACAGCTTTGTCATTCACTTATATGCAACTTCGTAGATAGATAAACAATCGTGACTTGCTTAACCCACTACAGGGAATTCACAGTGAAGCTTGTTATTAGCAGTGATCTAAGTTATCAAATGTATACCATTATTAATGCATAAAAGACAACGGAAAGAGAAACAACACAAGAAACCACAACACCAGATATAACGTGGTTCACCCCTAGTGTAGGGGCTACGTCCACAAACTGTGTTTTATTCAACTTGCTACAAAACCATAGTTTGATCTGTGCACTCAGCTGTAGATCCCTTCAGTCCTTAACAGCCGCGCACACAGCAGCAGGCCTCTGCGCACATAGCTGCAGATATTTCTTCAATCTTCTTACAAAACCCTCTGCGCACACAGCTACAGAGGTCATCCACGCACACATCTGGGACTTAACCTTTCCTTACATAATCAGGGAATAAATATGACACCCAATGAGATGTGAGCTTGATAAATGAAGAAGATTTTCAAACTGCTAGACTTATAAAGAATTTGTGGAACCCTGAGAAACAAATGTTGAGATAAGAACAAAAAACATGGTTATTGTAGACCCTTGTATATAGCAAGAACAATAGAGAAACAATCATGATTTTTTGTTGTATAAGGTGCAAGGCCTGTGGGGTTTAGAACTATCAAGAAGACCAGTGAAAGATATATCTTGACATTTTGCAGCAACAATTTGCACAATTGGTAGATGTTGTGTTCTAGTGTAGGCATAAGAGTAGGGCTAATGTCTCCAAAGGTGTTTTTTAATTTCTTTGAAAATTGTCAGACACAATATTTTTAGGTACCTAAAACATATTAAACCCAATAATATGGGTATTGGATGGAAATGTTCAGGTGCACATGGTCGTTTAGCTAAATTCAGTTTTAACATTTTTAAAACTGTAAGTTTGTTTTTATCACAATAACCCTATAAAGATTTTTATGTTTTGGTCAAAAGAGGTATTTTTGGGGTCTAGTTTAAGAATTTATATATTTATAATTTTGGGTTTTTCCAACTCAATGCTTTTTTGTATTTAGGTTCTAATTGTCCTTTCTAGCATTAGGCAACAAATAATTGGATAGGTAAAAGGTTAAATCCAAGCATAAAATCTGATTACCTTCAAGAAGGCTAGTTAGAAAATGTTGGATAAAGTAAAAATTGTGAAGATAAGGTTGAGATTATCTCTGAAGAGCAAGATATGATTATTTTTAGGTGCAGTGGACAAGATTGTTGGGTTCTTAAGATAACTTAGTTGGCCTGGAAAAAATCTGGTCAAGTTGCAAAAGAACCCAGAAACGTTGGCTGCAACAAAGTAACTAGAGATATGCCATGCTTAGGTGTCTCTTCTAGAAAACCAGCATACATCATGGCTATTTACCCAAGGGTTTATGGATAAGAGCTGACCCATACATGGTCTTTAGAACAAGGTTTGGACCATAATAGGGAAGCTATTAATCAATGTGTCACCAGCACAATTGTTGGACTATGGATAGGAGCTGACCATATGAAGCATTCAACCATAGAAAGACCATATTGTTGTTGGTTATGACCTATTAATTACTATTGTTGATATAATTTCACCATTTCTCTAGGTTATAAGAGGGTTTTTCTGATACTATTTCCAACTAAAACACTCTCCGGAATTCTTGTAGCTTGCTGTAGGTTACTTATTGAGATTATATATACTGCCCATAATTTTTTTTTTTGAAGTCATAGACTTCCAAGATTCAATAACATTGTTGTACATAGATATGATTGAGGGTTTTTAGGCTTCTTCAATACCCAAACCATTTTTACAAGAAGGATGAAAATCAGAGTGTTGTATATGTTACCTGAATTGCAAATTAGAGGATTGGGTTCATTCACATCAGAGCTTTATGATGCATTTTCTCATCAAGTCTCTTGACAATGCTTTGTATTTTATAGGTTTTTCTGGTTTGTGAGCACTCTAGAGGTCCTTGACCTAGTTAACATGGTTGAACTTGAAATTATACAGATTGCAAAATCAATTAGGGTCCAATGTAGCAAGGCTCTAGTGGTGCACTTAACTATTTTTCTGAGCCTTTTCAATACATTGCTAGACTTCTTTCATGTCATGTGTTAATCCATTTCTCCTTTTTGTTTTGCAAGATATTGATAATCCCCCCAAATCAAGTTCAAGTAGACCAACAGAACTTAGGTAAACATTCTATGATTCCTATAGCAAGCTTGTCCATTGCAGAACTTGTGAATTCTAGTCCAAATGCTTTATAATTTCATCTCTTAAACACCCCATTGCCAATGTTTCTCTCTATTTTTAGCTTTTTGTGTGGCCAACTTTTCTATTTTTGTTTCTGTCATTTGAAGATCTATTCTTCTTTTCCTGTATTTTCTAAATATACATTTTCCTATGTCCTATTGTAGTCATCTATATTATTGTGAACCGGTATACACTTCGCCAGTTACCAGAACTAAAAATATTTTTCAGTAGTGTTGTTATAATTTTGACACTATAGAAGTATCCTTCCTAAATAGTATATCTAGGTCAATTGCCTCTCAACAATTTCACAAACTAAGAACCATTTTGATGTTCTTGGCCCTTTAATATAAATATCAAAATCCATCCTCTTCCTTTCTCTCTTTCTCTCTCTCGTGATTCTACTTTTACCCTTAGACATATGCATTGTATGCTCGACATGGTTTTGGTTTTATATCTGCACTACTTCTTGTGTTTCCGTCGGTTAGTTAGTTAGCTATTTCTATTCTTTTAGTAGAGTAGTGGTAGGATTTGCTTTTGCACTCTCATATTGAATTCACATTGGCTGTACTTTCAAGTTCCATTGACCAATATGGTGATCACTCATTGGACATTAATAAAATTATCCTTTCTTATGTCTGCATAAAGAGCTTATATTGATGGATGTATCATTGAATATATTTATGGATGAAGTATGACAAACTATTTCACCTTGTCCAACTCTTTCATATGGATTCACACTAGGCACATATGTATACGTTATCATTATCAAACAAGAAATGATACAGATAGAGGAATATAAACATTAAGTTAAATTTTTTTAACATTGTAGTGTTGTGGCTGAAAGTAAAGTAATTCAAGTCTATTTTTCATTTCCGTTTAAGGTGAAACTGAGCCAATTAATTTCAATCTATTTTGGTGGGAATTTTCTCTCTATTTTGTCTAAAACTATGAAATACTTTTTGTGTTGGGCAATAGGGAAGACCCGGGTTTAATCCTTTTATGTTGCACCAACAAAAGACCCACAGTGTTGGCCCTTTCGGCAACAACCTGCGCAAAGGTTGCAGTCTCACCCGAAACAGCTATGGGGTGCCGCAGAATCAGGTTTCTACAAGAAGAGAGGGATATTACTGTACCTTAGCCTTTAATAACTTATTAATCAACAATTACACAGCTTTGTCATTCACTTATATGCAACTTCGTAGATAGATAAACAATCGTGACTTGCTTAACCCACTACAGGGAATTCACAGTGAAGCTTGTTATTAGCAGTGATCTAAGTTATCAAATGTATACCATTATTAATGCATAAAAGACAACGGAAAGAGAAACAACATAAGAAACCACAACACCAGATATAACGTGGTTCACCCCCAGTGTAGGGGCTACGTCCACAAACTGTGTTTTATTCAACTTGCTACAAAACCATAGTTTGATCTGTGCACTCAGCTGTAGATCCCTTCAGTCCTTAACAGCCGCGCACACAGCAGCAGGCCTCTGCGCACATAGCTACAGATATTTCTTCAATCTTCTTACAAAACCCTCTGCGCACACAGCTACAGAGGTCGTCCACGCACACAGCTGGGACTTAACCTTTCCTTACATAATCAACCTTAACTTCTCCTTTCCTTTCTTTACATCAAAAAGCCTAACTTTTTCTTATTTACAAAAATGCCTATTTATACATCGCGCTATTACAAAACCATGGCTTCGAACCATGGGCACCCAAAACCCTAAACCCTGGATTTAAACCATGGGTTTATTACAAAAAGGGGGTTCTGACTTACGTCGACACCCCTAAGACTATTTTGACCCATAACTCCGCTTACAAACAACCACAGAGTTACCAAAACTAATAATCCTTAGGGTACGTGTCCCAACAGGCCCCTAAGACTCACTAGTGGCCCGTCCTGGGACACTCTGCGAGGGATCTGGTGGGAGAATCTTCTGCGCGAGAGTCTGGAAGTGACTGGTGAGGTTGTGTAGTATATCATCAGTGGCTTTCTCCTTTTCCACCAATTCCTGTAACACTGAAGATGATTCTGTGTCATCCCGTTCCTGTGCAAAAGTGTCATAGGTCTTCAAAAGTTTGAGCTGGCTCTCTGCAGTATTGCTCAATGCTAATGCTTCATCAACCAGGGGATGTAACGCATTCTCCAGTAGTGTTACCTTCATCCTGCAGGACTCAATTTCCTGCTGAAGTTCCTTGCTGCGCTTCACTTTAGCCATCTTTTGCATAGGTGGCAGCATCTTGATTTCTACTCTGACTGCATCTAATTCGTCCTGGCGCAACTTGATGGTTTCCTGGATCTTACCTACATCTGGATGGTCCTGTAGGTTCACCCATGCTTTTATGCTGTCTTCCATCAGTTTTGCGACACTGGCCACATTATTTGATATCTTTGCTGCTGAAGCCTTGATGTCCCTATGGAACCGTTCTCGAACCTCTGGTGGAGTCTCTGGAGGGATGCACAGTTGAAGTTCTGTGATCTGGTGCTGGTGTTCTGTCTTCATCCTTTCAATCTCACTGCGAGACTGCTGGGCATAGTCTCTCAGCTTAGCGATTCTCTGCTCTGGTTCCTCTTCTCCCTATATGTCGGAGTCAGAAAGACTTCGACATGCCTCGTCCAGTGCTCGCATCAGCGTAGTTGTTTTATGTTCAGCCTCTTTCTTCTATTGTGCTACTTCTTCTAGGCGTGCTGCAAATATTTTGTTTTGTTTGATGGTGTCTTCCAATTGGAGTTGGGACATCTGATCTCGTGCATGGATCTCCTTTGTAATAGCGAGCTGGCAGAGGTGCAATTCTGACATGGACATCTTTGTATAATCGATCCCTACGGTCATACTCATCTGGGGCCGGGAATCTGTATCGGGCAGTATCAGAGCTGTGCTTGATACCTGGCCTTGGTGATCTCTGGGTGGCCATTGCCTAATATCCTGCTGCGTGGGTGTTTTAGTGCTACTTGTCGCAGTAATGTTTGCTGATTTTGCTGCTAACTCTTTTAGCTCTGAAACCCTGCTTGCTATACCTGAGAGCCTAGCAAGATGCAGTTCCGCAAACTATGACCATTTTTTAGTAAGTGTTCCCGTAGACTGTTCTAGAGCTTGCTCCAGCTCATCCAGCGTTATAGTGGCTTCTTCTTCAATATATTTGTCCTTCGACTCTTTTGAATTTTTGCGGGACTGCGGCTTGGTTACCTCTGCTAGTTCTGGTGACTTGCGCTTCATTGATGGGTTAGGATCTGATATGGTCTTGATCGACTCCTCATCCTGTCCGCCATCTCCGCCCTGGCCATCACCATCCATCTGCGAATCACTTAAGTCTTCACTATCCTCCAATGGGCTTTGCTGCTGCGCCTGACTGGTACATGCGCCAATATTGGTAGCTGGGGGAATTGGAATAGAGGGTTTTGTAAGAAGATTGAGGAAAGATCTGCAGCTATGTGCACAAAGGCCTGCTGCTGTGTGCGCGGCTATTAAGGACTGAAGGGATCTGTAGCTGAGTGCACAGATCAAACTATGGTTTTGTAGCAAGTTGAATAAAACACAGTTTGTGGACGTAGCCCCTACACTGGGGGTGAACCACGTTATATCTGGTGTTGTGGTTTCTTGTGTTGTTTATCTTTCTGTTGTCTTTTATGCATTAATAATGGTATACATTTGATAACTTAGATCACTGCTAATAACAAGCTTCACTGTGAATTCCCTGTAGTGGGTTAAGCAAGTCACGGTTGTTTATCTATCTGCGAAGTTGCATATAAGTGAATGACAAAGCTGTGTAATTGTTGATTAATAAGTTATTAAAGGCTAAGGTACAGTAATATCCCTCTCTACTTGCAGAAACCTGATTCTGCGGCACCCCATAGCTGTTTCGGGTGAGACTACAACCTGCGCGTATGTTGTTGCCGAAAGGGCCAACACTGTGGGTCTTTTGTTGGTGTGACATAAAAGGATTAAACCCAGGTCTGCCTTATTGCCCAACAAATTGGTTTCGTTGCCGGTTGAACTCAGTATCTGCTCAATAGGGAAGACCTGGGTTTAATCATTTTATGTCGCACCAACAAAAGACCCACAGTGTTGGCCCTTTCGGCAACAAACTGCGCGCAGGTTGCAGTCTCACCCGAAACAGCTATGGGGTGCCGCAAATCAGGTTTCTGCAAGTAGAGAGGGATATTACTGTACCTTAGCCTTTAATAACTTATTAACCAACAATTACACAGCTTTGTCATTCACTTATATGCAACTTCACAGATAGATAGACAACCGTGACTTGCTTAACCCACTACAGGGAATTCACAGTGAAGCTTGTTATTAGCAGTGATCTAAGTTATCAAATGTATACCGTTATTATGCATAAAAGACAACAGAAAGAGAAACAACACAAGAAACCACAACACCAGATATAATGTGGTTCACCCCCAGTGTAGGTGCTACGTCCACAAACTGTGTTTTATTCAACTTGCTACAAAACCACAGTTTGATCTGCGCACTCAGCTGCAGATCCCTTCAGTCCTTAATAGCCGCGCACACAGCAGCAGGCCTCTGTGCACACAGCTGCAGATCTTTCCTCAATCTTCTTACAAAACCCTCTGCGCACACAGCTGCAGAGGTCGTCCACGCACACAGCTGGGACTTAACCTTTCCTTACATAATCAACCTTAGCTTCGCCTTTCCTTTCTTTACATCAAAAATCCTAACCTTTCTTATTTACACAAGTGCCTATTTATAATGCACTGTTTACAAAAACATGGATTCAATACCATGGGCACCCAAAACCCTAAACCCTGGTCTTAAGCCGCGGGTTTATTACAATAGAGGACTTTGACTCAACCCCCGACACCCCTAAGACTATTTTGACCCATAACTCCGCTTACAAACAACCGCGGAGTTACCAAAACTAATAATCCTTAGGGTACGCGTCCCAACAGGCCCCTAAGACTCACTAGTGGCCCGTCCCGAGACACTCTGCGAGGGCTTTGGTGGGATAATCTTCTGCAAGAGATTCTAGAAGCGACTAGTGAGGTTGTGTAGTATATCATCAGTGACTTTCTCCTTTTCCACCAATTCCTGTAACACTGAAGATGATTCTGTGTCAGCCCGTTCCTGCGCAAAAGTGTCATAGGTCTTCAAAAGTTTGAGCTCGCTCTCCGCAGTATTGCTCAATTCTAATGCTTCATCAACCAGGGGATGTAACGCATTCTCCAGCAGGGTTACCTTCATCCTGCAGGACTCGATTTCCTGCTGAAGTTCCTTGCTGTGCTTCACTTTAGCCATCTTTTGCATAGGTGGAAGCGTCTTGATTTCTACTCTGACTGCATCTAATTCGTCCTGGCGCAACTTGATGGTTTCCTCGATCTTACCTACATCTGGATGGTCCTGTAGGTTCGCCCATGCTTCTATGCTGTCTTCCATTAGTTTTGTGACACTGGCCACATTATCTGATATCTTTGCTGCTGAAGCCTTGATGTCCCTATGGCGCTGTTCTCGGACCTCTGGTGGAGTCTCTGGAGGGATGCGTAGTTGAAGTTCTGTGATCTGGTGCTGGTGTTCTGTCTTCATCCTTTCAATCTCACTGCGAGACTGCTGGGCATAGTCTCTCAGCTTAGCGATTCTCTGCTCTGGTTCCTCTTCTCCCTGTATGTCGGAGTCAGAAAGACTCCGACATGCCTCGTCCAGTGCTCGCATCAGCGTAGTTGTTTTATGTTCAGCCTCTTTCTTCTGTTGTGCTACTTCTTCTAGGCATGCTGTGAAGATTTTGTTTTGTTTGATGGTGTCTTCCAATTGGAGTTGGGACAATTGATCTCGTGCATGGATCTCCTAGTTGGTTAGGATACTCGGCTCTCACCCGAGAGACCTGGGTTCAAGTCCCGGCAACGGAACCAATTTGTTGGGAAATAGGGGAGACCCGGGTTTAATCCTTTTATGTCGCACCAACAAAATACCCACAGTGTTGGCCCTTTCGGCAACAACCTGCGCGCAGGTTGCAGTCTCACCCGAAGCAGCTATGGGGTGCCGCAGAATCAGGTTTCTACAAGCAGAGAGGGATATTACTGTACCTTAGCCTTTAATAACTTATTAATCAACAATTACACAGCTTTGTCATTCACTTATATGCAACTTCACATATAGATAAACAACCGTGACTTGCTTAACCCACTATAGGGAATTCACAGCGAAGCTTGTTATTAGCAGTGATCTAAGTTATCAAATGTATACCATTATTAATGCATAAAAGACAACAGAAAGAGAAACAACACAAGAAACCACAACACCAGATATAACATGGTTCACCCCCAGTGTAGGGGCTACGTCCACAAACTGTGTTTTATTCAACTTGCTACAAAACCACAGTTTGATCTGCGCACTCAGCTGCAGATCCCTTCAGTCCTTAACAGCCACGCACACAGTAGCAGGCCTCTGTGCACACAGCTGCAGATCTTTCCTCAATCTTCTTACAAAACCCTCTACGCACACAGCTGCAGAGGTCATCCACGCACACAGCTGGGACTTAAACTTTCCTTACATAATCAACCTTAGCTTCACCTTTCCTTTCTTTACATCAAAAAGCCTAACTTTTTCTTATTTACAAAAATGCCTATTTATACATCGCGCTATTACAAAACCATGGCTTCGAACCATGGGCACCCAAAACCCTAAACCCTGGATTTAAACCATGGGTTTATTACAAAAAGGGGGTTCTGACTTACGCCGACACCCCTAAGACTATTTTGACCCATAACTCCGCTTACAAACAACCGCGGAGTTACCAAAACTAATAATCCTTAGGGTACGCGTCCCAACATTTTGTATTTCCATAGAACCTGGATGGAAGTGGGCACTTGTTTCTAGTTTCTTGGACCTTACAAACATTTTATTGGAACTTTATGGTCTAAACATGTCTTAGTAGTCAAGGTTGTATTTTGTAATGTCATTTACAATCATATATAGGTAGTGAGCACGATCAGTCATGGAAGAGGAAGTGATATGTCATCACTTCCTTCTCTTTAGTTATGTGTTGAAACTATAAATAGATCTCTATGAGATAAATTTGTTGAATTAGTTCATAGTCCTTGTAAAATCGATGTCTACATTGTATGATAGGCTCAGAAAATTAAATAAGAAACATAGTGATTTTCTATATGAAGTCTTTGAGTTTAATAAAAGTGAAAATATAATATATTATCTTGTTTTAATCTGATGGAAGAGTAATTCATATGTGTAAATATTTATTTTATATGGGATTGAATCTGAGTTTAGCAATCACAATCCAGGTAATCAATGGGAATCTATAAACATGAGAATTGTGTGCACAGATGTTGAAGGGATTATACGTATAGAATCTATGTTAGGTATAGTGATTGATATTATGCTCTACATTGTTACTCTAATTTCTATACATTGTTAGCTTTGTATAACAGAGAAAATATGAAGGATAAGTGTTCTATCTATTGTGTTTTGATGAAGATAAAGCATCTCAATTTCCTTATTGAAAAGGATATGTTATGCTAAATACATAGATTCATTTAGTGGATCTTTCAAAAGCTAGGCATTTTGGCTAAATATACAAAGGATCATTTGCAAGTTGTACAGCTCGGGCTTAGAATTCATTGTTATATTAATCATTTCTTCATTGATGTGATGTGAATGCATGTTATTTCAAGTTGATGAATAAGAAATTATAGAAATTGTGTTAAAAATGGGGCATCATATACCTATTCAATACACACCATAGGAGACATTTGTCATCATCTAAGGCAATGATCCTTTATGTTACATAGAACAAAGTCTACATATGTGTATGTCATGAATTTTGGGATTTTGTGGCATGATGTATGTTATGTGCGTTTGAATTCTGTGGATTGTTTGCCGAAAGAATAATGTGGATCATATATGGTATATCAATCTTCTTCTCATATGTAGATACCTCCATCTTTTTTTCAAACAAAAATGTTCTATTTTGAGCTTGTTGATTTGTACTTAAACTGATAATGTATTTCATTGCTTATAAAATATTCGCTTTCATTGACTTTCTTTACTTGTGATCTTCTTGCCACCATAGGCATGTCATAATCTAGGCTTTCCTTGCTTGTAAACTATATTGATATTGATTTGGCTTTCTTTACTTGTAAACTATTTTGATCTTGATTTGTTTATCCAATATGTTGCAATAACTATTCTCTTTGGGTTTCAATATTAGCTTGATTTACCAATGTCAATTTCACTTTGAGGTAAATGTCATGTAAATTGCATAGAAAAGTGATAATAGAAAGACTTGAGGTCTACACAAAGTTAGACTTTTTATTTCAATATAAAATTTTCATGATATGAAATGTGTCTCACATTGAAGTGATTTGTGTGATTTGAAGACAATAATGAGCTCAATTGGATAGTTGAGGCCAAGATCAAGCATAATTTCTTATTCTATTAGTTTATCAGTTTGTTAAGATTCAGGTCCCCACATGTCCGATGGACCATTAAGGGATGAGATAACAAGTGGAGTCCCCAATTTACCTTAATCTAGTCAATGCAATTGTGTTTCATTGACACCTTCCAGTTGTATTAGTGTTATACCTCCTTCGAGGAAAGATTCAATGAAAGATTCAATTAAAAGTGATTGAAAGAGTCAATGTAAAAACTCATTGTACACTCATTGTAATTCGGGTTAATATAAATTGATAATGTGCCATTGTACCAATTTTACATCATTTTTCTTATGTAGGCTTCACTTCTGGCTTCTCTATCAACTTAGAATTTTGATTTTGGAATATTAGTTAAGATGTCAATTTTGTCAAACATGGATTGTGGAAACAAAAACAAAACATCAAAACAAAAGGATGTAATATCATATTTTCAAAATCCTTAATCCAATAATCCACATCCTATTTATGCTTCAAGCTCTCTTGAGCAAGGTATTGATGAGACATATGTCAAC
Source organism: Pseudotsuga menziesii (assembly GCA_001517045.1). Lineage (NCBI taxonomy): Eukaryota > Viridiplantae > Streptophyta > Pinopsida > Pinales > Pinaceae > Pseudotsuga > Pseudotsuga menziesii. The sequence goes on along the minus strand of LPNX011142636.1, from coordinate 60,188 downwards.
ACTTTTGAGAATGCATCTGCAACCCAGACAATGGAAGGTGAAATACATTCCTCTAGTGATCAAAGTGAGACAAATGCATTTCCATTTGAAATTGGTAGTTCAAATGCTGAATATTTTTCCTTGCAAGGTGACACAGTGCATTCACGGAAAAGGAAAAAGGGCCAATGGCACATAGGGAGAAAATTCAAAGTTGATTGGGTCTCAATATACCAATGTACTGAACCAATACCTCCATCAAATGAGAATGAGACCTCATGAGAAGTTAAATGCATTTCATGTAGAACTAGAAACTTGGAAAGGTAGTGAAATTGGAGATGAAGTTAGACACAATCAAGAAGCATGTTGGGAAGATGTATGATAAGAAAGTTGCTAATGATGAGAATAAATCTACTTCCAGATGGAAATCTATTAGCGAATATCGACATATCCAATTTGAAGTGGAATATAAGAAATCCTTACTAAATAAGAAAAAACTCGAGGAAAGTGGAGGAACCATCACATCTCAATTTGGAAAGATGATGGAAACAAATTTGTTATCAAAGACGATACAATTAAGCACTATATTTCACTTCCTATCCAATGGGAATCCTATGACAAACTATCCAAAAATGATGAAATATCTATCTTTGATTCAAGTGCCAAATTTTCCATCTTCTCATTGGTCTTTATCGAATGGTTGGGAATGGGGAAAATATCTAGCTCAAGTAGAAAAGGACAATATGAAAGAGAAGATTGCAAATGCTACATTTCTGTCACTATCTTTAGATGAAGTTACGACTATTGATAATACTTCATGGATTTGCATGAGCATTTATATGTTCAATGACAATATCAAACATTCCTATCTACTTGGAATTCATAAAATGACCAAAAGTTCTACAATAGAAAATATTTATGAACTTGTTATTGATAGTTTGAAGGAAATTGGTGGTATGGATAATTCCATGATTGAAAAAAAGTTAGTATGTGTTGGAGCAGATGGAGCATCAATAATGAAATGACAAAGGAATGGCCTTTGTGCTAAACTGCAACTCTCGACTTCACTGTATATGCTTAGTATTCATTGTATGGCTCACAGGATGAATCTTGCATTTGAAATAGTGAGCAAATTTTCATTGGTTTCAAAAGTTGAATATCTTGTACGTGAGGTTCATGCACACTTTTGTCGGAGTCCCAAATGATTTTTAGAGTTTAATTTTTTTTTTGATGGTGTTACAAATGGAAAAAAACTATTAAAAGATGATGATACAATATGGATATCACTGAAGGGACCAGATGAAAGAATATTCAATGAATATGCATCCTTGGTAGGGGTGATGTATGAACATCGCTCAAGTGTAGAAAAAGCTCAATCTCTTCTATTTCTACTAACCAATATATAGACATTATTAACATTGGTTGGAATTCTTTTTGTGCTTCAAGAAATGGATAACCTCATGAATATGGCTTAGAGTCACACGATGTATATTGCTTAATACACAAGAGAAAGAAAATTAAAATGTCTTCCATTGGATAATTTGTATATTATGGAAGAGTCTTTTACAGGTTTAGCATTTACAAATTGGAGTAAGATAATCAATATAGAAAATGATCATTTTTTTTAAGTTTGATGAAAAGGAGATTCTATGTATGGAATCTCATGGGCATATGGTTCCCTTTTATTATAATGATAAGACAGGAAGATCCACTAAATAGTTTCCCATGTCAAGAGAACGATTTCACGATGTTGTAATTTTAGTGAGACGCAACTTGATAGAAATTGCAAAATCACTATCATTAGAGATAAGAGAACGTTTTCCTCGAGATGAATTTTTGGAGGCCATGTCTATCGTATACCCTCAATATTGGGACCATAGTCGAGGTTTAAAAACTGTAAAGGATGACTTTATAGAGAAATGCAAGATTTTGCAGATCCATTTTTGTTGAGAGGCTGAGATACAAGGAGAACATATTCAAGGTATTTTAGATCAAGAAAAAATGATAGATCAAACTGAATTCTTTGCTAGAACAATGTGGGGCTAATTTTCTCCATCAGATAGTAAAGAATATGGTGCAATTACAAGATTATGGACTAATATTAGTGGTGGTGAAATGCTACAGCAAAGAATGTCAGAATATTTTAAAATAATGGATTTATGTCAAACCATGAATTTGGGATCAGTGGAGGATGAGAGAATGATTAGTGCACTAAAATTATTGAAGTCAAAGTTGAGTAACAAGTTTGATAAAAATGTGGATACATGCTTGAGGTTATATGTAACAAAGAATGAGGTTGACAATTTTCCATATGAAAGAGCATTAGCTCTTTGGCGATCAGATCGTGAAAGAAGGGGAGAAAATAATATGATCGGATTTATCTAATGAACTTGATGTGGAACATAATGTTTTGGATGATCATAATGATGGTTCATCTAGAGAAGGTCGTGTTCAAAATGTCAAAAATGAGGACCAGGTCCAGAATGTGAATTGGAAAATGAATTTCACCTAAGATTGTATATGATTTAATACACCTTAAGGACTCTTGAATCTTATTTTAGTACAGGTGTTCCATGTACCCTTGCTGGTGATCACTATATGTGAATTTGAGGTTGTGTTTTAGGTAAAAATAGATTCTTACATTGTCTCTTTCTTGTATGTGACAGGAAATGACGCTGGAATTTGTGAAAGCTAGGTCTAGGAGCTATCTCTTCACAAAGATAGTGTCATAAAATTAAAGGATAAATAACTAATTTGACAACACTTTCGCTAAGCAAGAATGGGCTCATTCAAGTACATGAAACCATGTTGGTGTTTAACAAGAATATCTTGACAATTTTTTGTTGGGCAATAGGGCAAACCCAGGTTTATACCTTTAACTTTGCACCAACAAAAGACCCACAGTGTTGGCCCTTTCGGAAAAAACCTGTGAACAGGTTGCAGTCTCACTTGAAACAGCTATGGGATGCCGCAGAATTAGGTTTCTGCAAGCAAAAGAGGGATATTACTGTACCTTTAGATTTTAACAGATTATAAATATAAATCACAGAGCTTAACATTTGCTTATTTAGCTCTGCGGTTAGATAAACAAATAGTGCCTTACGCAGCCCTTTACTGGGAATTCACAGCGAAGTTATTATCTAGCAGTGATCTTTACTTATCAGATATATATATTAATGCATGAAAAATCATAACAAAACACAACACAAAAGAACCACAACACCAGATATAACGTGGTTCACCCCCAGTGTAGGGGTACGTCCACAGAACTATGTTTTATTCAACTTTCTACAAAAACCACAGTTCTGATCTGCACACTCAGCTGCAGATCCCTTCAAGTCATCAAATCCGCGCACACAGCTGCAGGCCTCTATGCACTCAGCTGCAGATTTCCTTAATCACCCAAAACCCTCTGCACACACAGCTGCAGAGGTCATCCATGCACACAGCTGGGACTTAACCTTTCTTACAAAATAAGCCTTAGCTTCACATCAATTCCTTTTACATCAAAATCCTAACCTCACTTACTTACAAGAGTGCCTTATTTATACAGCGCACTATTTACAAAACCATGGGCTTAAACCATGGGCACCCCGAACCTTAAACCCTGGACTTAAACCATGGGTTTATTACAAAAAGAGGACTTTGACTCAACCCCGACACCCCTAAGACTATTTTGAGTCATAACTCCGCTTAAAACTTGGACAAAACCCATGGAGTTACCAAAATTAGGGACCGTTAAGGTGCGTGCCCCAACAGGCCCCTAAGACTCACCAGTGTCTCGTCTTGGGACATCTGTTGTGCTTCTGGTCCATGAACTTTGTCGGCGAGGAGAGTGTACTGCTTGTTGAGGCCACGCATAATATTGTCGGCTGCTTGCTCTTTCTCGACCAACTCCTGCAAGACTGTGGCTGATGTTTGGCTGGCCTTTTCCTGTGCAAATGCATGATATTCCTTCAGAACTTTGAGTTGGGTATCCACAGTAGTACTCAACTCAAAATCTTTGCTGATAAATGGCTGCATGGAGTTTTCGACTTCTGTTGCTCTTGCTCTGCATGACTCAATTTCCTGTTGGAGTTCGTTGCTTCGCTTTACCTTGAACATTTTATCCATAGGCGATAGAGTCTTAATTACCATTTTTACTTCATCCAACTCTGTCTGTCGCTGCTTGATGGTTGCTTGCAGCTGTCCGACTTCTGGATGTTCCTGCAATGTAGACTAGGCCACGATGCTGTCTTCTAATAGCTTTGCTGCGCTGCTCACAATATCCGAGAGTTTTGCTATGGAAGCCTGAATGTCTGCTCGACATTGCTCCCTAACCTCTTGTGGGCTCTCTGGAGGGATGCGGAGTTGGAGCTCCGCAATCTGAGCGTCATGTTCTGCTTTGAGCTTCTCTATTTCACGTGCGACTACTGTGCGTAGTCTTTCAACCTGGCTAATATTTTCTCTGGTTCTTCCACCAGCTGTACGTCGAAGCCGGGGAGACTTTGACATGCTTCATCCAAAAGTTGGACAAATGTAATCCTCTTACGTTCTGCATCCCTCTTTCGTTGCTCTGCGGCTTCTAGTTGCGCTACGAGGCTATCATTATTTTTCCTGGTATCGTCCAACTGTATTTGTGAATAATGGTCTCGGGCCTGGATTTCCTTTGCGATAGCTGACTGGCAGAGATGTAGTTCTATCATGGAAATTTTGGTGTAATCAATTCCTACTGTCATGCTCATCTCTACGCGAGACGCTGCATCAGTTATGATGAGGGCAGTGGTGGATACTTGGCCCTTGTTTTCTTAGGCTGGCCATTTCCTTAGATCGGGCTGCGCACTTACCGGGGTAGTGCTGGCTATAGTGCCAGTCACCGATTGTGCTGCCAAGTCCTTCAGCTCCGATATGTACTATGCGACACCATTGATGGCATCCAAATGCACAGCTGCAAACTCTGACCATTTCTTGGTAAGAACTTCTGTGGACTTTGACAAAGCCTCATCAAACTCCTCACTTGCCAAGCCATGTGTGTCGTCAATATTCTTTTCCTTTGACGCCTTCGCTTTATTTCGGGGTGGCAGTTTGTCCACTTCCTCTACTTCTGGTGTCTTGCGCTTATCCTACCTATTAGGGTCTGGAGTAGTCTTGACCGAGTCCTGTCCTTCTTCTTCATCGGTTTCCACTTCTCCAACCTGGTTGCTTTCATGCTGCTGTGACTCAGTCTGTTCCTCACTGTCTTCCAGGGGACCTTACTGCTGCTGGTGACTAGGGCCTGCGCCCACATTGGTAACTACTGCTTTCAGCCATTCAACCGGCCAGTGCTGAACTACTACCCGGATATCACCCTCAGTGACTACATATGGTAGCTTGAACCATTGATGCTGTGGATCTGCGCGGGCCTAGATGAAAGTATGATGCATGTCGGCATTGAAAGTGGTTGCGCCGTCATATTGGGGGAATAACTTATTACTGAGCCGTGGGGTTTTTGCATTCTGAAACTGGATATCCATTATATAAAAAGCAAATACATAATTTGTCATCTGTTGGTGTGCTTTATCCTGTGAGACCCACAGCGATGCATACCTGGCTGAGACAGACATGTGCTTTAGCACCTCAGGAAATTGTGCCTCAATAGGTTCTTGCCATCCTACTAGTGCGATGAGGATGAGAAACCACGAGTAATGGAAGGACCTACCTTTCTCCTGTGCGTCTCGAGCGTCGTCCAGGAATTCCTGTGCAATATACTCTGCCCAGTTGTAGTTGTAACCTTCGGTGCAGTTTATAGCAATTCGGATAACTGGGGCAGGTACTTCAGTTGGTCTGCACTTCCGTATGACTTTATAGGATAAAATCTCAGCTACAAAGCGAATGTGTTGTTCCTGAATCGCGGACGTGTGATACCCACGTTTGCCCTTTGTCAGGCCGAAGCGTTCCTTCATGGTTTGTGCGAGCTTCGTATCCTCATGCTTTGATGGAAATTCGGTCGCCGGATTAGGGCCTGCTATTGGTAAACCAGTGATCCTATGAATGAGCTCGCCATTGATAGGGATTTTCTTGTCTCCTATCCATAGGTGGCCGTCATGAACTAGCACTAGCAGCTGCTTGACCACTACGGTCACCTGTGTGCCATGACCAAAATGGGGAACATCGAGCATCTTCAGTAGACCAGCTTGATCCAAGCCGGCAGCCCACCGTTTGACTTCTAATAGTGTCGCCCCAGTCTCATCGTACTTGACAAAATGCAAATATGCTTCTGGTGCGAACTGTGGAAACTTTCCACGATCGCTTGTATCATGGTCGAAATACTTAAGCTGGTCTATCTTGCCTGTCATGGTACCAACCAGCTGCAAACCCGGTGGCAGTGAAGGGGTGCTTATTGTGAACTGCTTGTTCCGCCAAGGTGGTTTAACTCCTGGTCGAAGAGGGGGGACACATGGTGGACGCCGTGGTGCAATGTTCTCCTCTCCTTCACTTGGGATTTCTACTGACCCAGGCGGATTCATTCCGGGATCCTTCGATGTTTTCCCAAACGGCTTATGTCGATCTTCGTTCCACTTAGAACGAACTTCAGGCTTGAACTGCTTCCTGGCAGACCATGTTTGCATTGGTAGAGGTGGTGCTGGTAGAGTCTCCTCACGTGCTACAGGCGTAGGTGGGGGTGGAAAATGTTCTGCAGACCTGTCTGTTCAAATTCTCTTAATAAGTCCTGAAGTGCTTGATCGACAGACATAGTTTCAATTGTGAAACTATAGAATGTGATTTTCCCATGCCCGGGTATCTTCTTATACAATCCACCGATCAAATCAGTCATAAATGTGCATTGAAGGCACCAAATCTAATAGAGATCCTGCTCCCACGGCACTAGATTTCGATGGATATCCTTAGGACAGGCAGTTAAGGCCAATAAGGTACCGGTGCCACCAAGTTTGATTTCTTCTAACGGTCGTTTCTTTAGCTCTGACATACCTTTCCCTCTTTGGCACAAGCAGTCGCTATGACTACTCCCTACTAAGGACATTCGACACTTTTGAACATCATCTACGACAGAGAGTCGAGATTCTACCCACAACAAAAAGTCAGCCACAGCTTCAATGATTCCTTTTATTTCAAAGAACTTCATCAGACATAAGTCCTGGTACTCATGGAGAAGTTGGGTTTCTCTGGTTACCATCACTTCATTCCAATAATATCCAACTCCTATGTTAACTGTCCGCGTCTTCAGGGGCTGATTCACTTCAATGGTTTCATCCGCTAGTCCACGGACGTCGCAGTGTCCTTCTGACTCAGGATTATCACTATTGCGCGGATCATCATCCTCGTCAATTGCGAGGTTGTACCATTCTACTGCATAAGCTGCTTGGGCTTGCCAATCAGGTCGGGATTCGACAGATTCTTGATCATCAAAGACCTTAGTATGGGTCAACCTGATAGCTACATCTAAAGCTGGACAGAACATATTAGTAGAAAAGGTAAGCACAAAACTATCAACAGTACAAACCCAACTTACAGTATCCCGGTGAAGCTCAGCCATCGCGTACCAATTCTTTGCTATCGGGTGCAGAGTATGCACAACCTGATGTAACCATTCTTCTTGAGGTACATGCTTCCATGCGTCGTAGCACCGTGCCACATGTTCCTGAGGATTAGTCCTGCTTCGCACCTCCTGGGGCTGATCCATAATTCTTAGGCGAAGAGATTTCTGACAAGCTGGCCAACTAGGAATGTACTTCTTATGGTTCTTCCACCATCCAGCTGCAATGGCTCTGGATGCTGGATCCAGAATCTCCTGTTGTGGTGAATCCAATATCTGTTCTGATAATGGCACACTAGACTCTTTTGGGTCTCCCAAACCATCATAAATGGGTAAGGCTCTTGTCTGTGAGGTAAGCCATCTGAGAGACTTGGTAATCCTGGCACATCTGTGTCCATGTAGCTCATACAACCGGCTCTACCAGTTCTCTAAACCGTCATCTGAGTCCGTCATACAGGAGCTGTCACACTACCAATCCATAATACCTTCGGCACTAGGGTCAACATAATCTTCTTCCTTCACTGTAAGGTTATAGATATGCTCCAGAACATCCTGATCTTCGTCTCTGAGTGGTTCTGTGTATCTTTATCCTTGGGAGGGATCCAGTGGTAGGATGACTCGCAGCTCTTTCCCTTCGAAAGTCATTTGTTTCTTCTTAAGGTTAATCACTGCAGCATTTTCCATTTCCCATTCAATTCCTAACAAGGCTGGATATGGATTGCTGTTTTCAATGATCTTAATAAATTCGAAGTCTACTACAGTACAAACGCCATCAATATCTACTGAAGCATTAGGGAATCGTCCTAGTGGCACAATTTTCTACTGATTGGCTAATATCAACTGTATAGGTGACCAATCAAGGGCAGTTTGTCCCATTTGTTCCCAGGTTTTCTTGGTTAATACATTTACCTCTGATCCTAGGTCTAATATAACATCAGTCATATTACACTCGTCTATCTGAGCATTCAATCTCATTTCCCTACCAGTTCATCGGACACGATTAACAATTTTCTCCTTATCAACTCTTCTCAGAGGTTCACAGAAAGCGAGAAATTTTTGCAACTCCTTTAAAGCATTTTGATTCCTTAAGAGTTTCATACAGCTCTATAAAAAGGAAGACAGTGTATTTACTTTATCTGTCGAAGCTTCTTGCAGCTGCGGCTGCTGTTGCTATGGCTACGCAGCGGCTACGGTTGTGGTAGAATCCCCAAAATCTTGCTTGGGGTCCATGAATGTCTCCTTTTCTCTTTCAATATCAACGGTAGGGACTTCCATGGGGCCCTTACGAACCCAAGCCTCGTCAGGCTGTGTCTCGACAGGCTATACATGCGTCGTAGCTCCACTTCGGGTAACAACATTAATGGCTGGAGCAGGTCTTTGCTCAGCTGGAATCAGCTGAAGATTTTGAGTAGGGGCACTGTTTCTTTCCTGAATCTTAGCTATCAACTACGAACACTTCTCAATCACATGGTCTACTGCTCGACAATACCGACATGTCGTAGTGGGGTTCCGACAGTCGCGAGCCAGATGTCCAGCCTGGTTACAATTATAACACACCACCTGACCGCGTCCTCTGCCAGCCATGCCACCATGACCACGACCTCCAAAACCACCTCTTCTAGATGCACCACCGCAGTAGCCATATCCATCATGGCTCTGTCCCTCATTTTGTACCCAATAGGCATCATATGCGTGCTCTTTCATGAGGTCATAACTGCGACACTCATCTTCATTATGTCCTACAGACTTACAGAATTTGCAGTAAGGATTCTTAGGAACTTGCACATACCTCTGTAGTAGATAGCAATGCTCAGGTCGATGCTGACTAGTTGTCCGATAGATCTCACAATATAGAACAGTAGGATTGAACAGGGTTGGCGCACCAGTATTCAGGTAATTTCTTACCATAGGGCACTGTTCCTTTTCGTGACCTTCTATCCGACATTGTGTGCACCAAACCTCTTCGCGGCCGGTTTTTCCTTTCTTCATATCGTGAAGCTCCAAAGCCATCGCTGCCAACTGCGCTTGAATTTGAGCGATACCAGAATTGTCTTCGACAAGAGCGGTTTCAAGCTTCATCGCAATTTCCAGAGCCTCCTGCTGGTCAGCAACCTTCTGTTGCATGAGTGGGGTTCTGATATGTGGTAGCAGCGCTGCAATGAACCATTCCTTGTGCTGTGCAGGTACAATGGGGAAACTGACTTGGTCTAGCAGAACTTTGAATCTTTGATCAAAATCCCACACTGATTCTCCACGCCGCTGCTGAATCTCTTTCAATTCAGTGATACACTGCGACTTAGATTTTGGCTTCTTAAATTCCTTTATCATGGATGCTTTTATATCAGGAAATGCATGGTTCTGAGTGCTAGAGAACTTCATGAACGAGGTCAGAGCACGGTCTCGGAAAGAAGTAACCAGCTGTGCTCTTTTTGTATCTTGATCCGTAATGGACTTAGCAGTCCACACTGCTTCGCATAAAAACCAGAACTGTTCTGGATCCTCTGATCCAGTTCCTTTGAAAATAGGTAGATTAATGTCATCATGCATGTGGGCCATGGTGGATCTAGGGGGGGTTGGCGGGGGACTGGGAGTAGCCGGGGGGGAACTTACTGGGGTAGACTGACCTGCGACAGGGGTACCCGGGCTAGGGTGACTTCCAGACTATGACGGATTCTCGGGGATAAGAGGTCTTCGCTGTGGGGTTACCAGAGGGTTTCCTACAGCAGGGGTTTCTTTGGGTTCTGACTCTGCGGGATTTACAGGGGAATACTCGATATGCTGACCCTGAGAATAGGATCCAAAATCTCTCTTGTACCTTTTTTCGCTTCGCAACAAACCACTTTGCTCGTCGAAGGTATTTTCACTTGTAACCATAGGTCAGTAATACAAAATCTAACAGTCTGATTCAATGAGAAATATTCCTTTTTTAGCTAATAGCATTTTAATTCTCAAACTAAATGAATTCAAAAACTTACCCCTTGGTCCTTTGAAAAACTGTTTCTCGGCTTCACTAAAGGAAGTACACGTGTCGATGGCAAACTCCGTCACAAACGCTTCAAGGGTTCACGGTTTCCAGAAATCAACAGCGCGGGATATCGCGTTGTTCACCCTTTTCACTATATTAATTCTTGCAGGAGTCCACACAGGAAACTGGCGTTCTTGGAAGTTCGTTCTTCTCTCTGTTAACCTGGAAAACCACTGGTGCAACTCTATGTGGATACTACCAAAGAAAATTTCATAAACGTCAAAAAAAACATACCTTTGTAAAAAGTCATTTGCACTACGATGCGGATATTTGTTCTCTTGCTCAGCGAATTTCAGATAAGTCTCATCAAGCCAATCATCGATTTCCTTCACAGAGGGTCTCCAGAACATAGCCCTCGAGGTACGACGTAAACCCCTCTTGAGCGGATACTGAGTTCAACCGGCAACGGAACCAATTTGTTGGGAAATAGGGTAGACCCGGGTTTATACCTTTAACTTTGCACCAACAAAAGACCCACAGTGTTGGCCCTTTCGGAAACAACCTGTGAACAGGTTGCAGTCTCACCCGAAACAGCTATGGGATGCCGCAGAATCAGGTTTCTGCAAGCAAAAGAGGGATATTACTGTACCTTTAGCTTTTAACAGATTATAAATATAAATCACAGAGCTTAACATTCACTTATTTAGCTTTGTAGTTAGATAAAAAAACAGTGCCTTGCGCAGCCCTTTACTAGGAATTCACAGCGAAGTTATTATCTAGCAGTGATCTTTACTTATCAGATATATATATATTAATGCATGAAAAATCATAACAAAACACAACACAAAAGAACCACAACACCAGATATAACGTGGTTCACCCCCCGTGTAGGGGTTACGTCCACAGAACTATGTTTTATTCAACTTTCTACAAAAACCACAGTTCTGTTCTGCGCACTCAGTTGCAGATCCCTTCAAGTCCTCAAAGCCGCGCACACAGCTGCAGGCCTCTGCGCACTCAGCTGCATATTTCCTTAATCACCCAAAACCCTCTGCGCACACAGCTGCAGAGGTCATCCACGCACACAGCTGGGACTTAACCTTTCTTACAAAATAATCCTTAGCTTCGCTTCAATTCCTTTTACATCAAAATCCTAACCTCACTTACTTACAAGAGTGCCTTATTTATACAACGCACTATTTACAAAACCATGGGCTTAAACCATGGGCACCCCGAACCCTAAACCCTGGACTTAAACCATGGGTTTATTACAAAAAGAGGACTTTGACTCAACCCTGACACCCCTAAGACTATTTTGAGTCATAACTCCACTTACAACTTGGACAAAACCCACGGAGTTACCAAAATTAGGGACCGTTAAGGTGCGCGCCCCAACATTTTTATGGTTTGTTTATTGCTTTTGTTTAAAGCATTTTGTCAATTTTTGAAGTTTGTGTGTATTTTGGTTAAATATTGTGTTAGTTCCTCGAATGATTCTAGTTCTCATTTGATTCTTGATTTAACCATTTGTTGTAGCTTGAATCAAGATTCGTTTTAGTCGATTTCCATTGATTCGGGGTTTGAGAAAAGATATTTTTATTACCTTTTAGTTGCATGAATTAATTGTCTTCACTTTTTTGAATCTCAATTATTTTATGTTGATTTCATATTTTATTTGTAAATACTTATCATTATTCAAAAAAATAAATGATCTCTACATAGCTAAGTGAAGAGAAAAATGGTCTATGCACTAGGTTCCTATGCATTGATCGTAGGATACCTATTGGCACGAGACCAACATTCATCTAATGTAATAATCAATTTCCATGATTACAATGCATAATTGTATTAGCCTCCATGACCACAGTTTCCTAATGGAGGCCAAGATCGAGCATAATGTATGTTTCTATCAGTTAATCGGTTTGTCATTATTTAGGTCCTCACATGTCCGCTCGACCATTAAGGGACAAGAAAACAAGTGGAGTCCCCACTTTCCCTGAATCTAGTCAGTGCATTTGTGTTTCACTGACACCTTCTAGTTGTGACTCATGATTCTACATGTTTTTTTGTTGATTATGTGATTCATGTTATTTTACTAATGTTGTTGTTCCTCTATTTTTACAATATTTTATAAATCAACGAAATATTCGCCAATTTTTACAATTTTTTATAATGAAGTTAAATATTCGCCAATATTTTACACTATCTTATGACTTAGTGAAAGATTCGACAAGTTCTTACAATATATTATAACTTAGTAAAATATTCTCTAATATTTTACAACATTATATAATAAAATCAAATATTCACCAATTTTTTATATATACATATTATATTATTGATAAAATCACCTTCAAATTTTCCTATATATCGGAGAGATTTGCCCAGTTTTTATACATATAAATTTATGGGGGGTTCTTAAAATCATCCTTACCATTGTGTTAAGGATAACCCTCCTTGTTGGTCGGAGGAGGCAAAGTCTCCACAAGTTGTGGGGCACTAGGGTTATTAGACACTCCTAGAGATGTCAGCTCTAGTAAGTAATTATTAAGTGAGGATGACATGTTGGAGTGGGCTTCAAGTGAATGAAAGAATATAAATAGAGAGTGAGGGTCTCTATTTATCACACACACACTCACTCATTGGAGCGCATGAGTGAAAGAGAAGTTGCTGGGACAATAGAGAGACTACTATTGTTGGGAGATCATCTTTATGTTTTCGGGTTTTACTTTTGGTGTTGATTCTATCTCTAAGGAAGTTGCATGGTTTTCTCATTTATGGTTTCCCCGAGGAAAATTCTTTGTGTCTCTTGTCTCTTGTGTTCATTATTGTGCATGTTATTCTCTTAGTTAAATATCCTAAGATCATAATGCTAGCTTGAATGATAAGAATCTAACATGGTACCAGAGCTAACCTGAGAAGAAGACATTGTGCAGTTGCAGAAGCTATGGATTCTTACTTTTTTGGGTCTCTCTCCACAATCCATCAGCAAAAGTATGATAGGCTAACTCTCCATTTAGGGGTGCATCTTTCTATCGAAGCGGAATTCGATTCCGAGCATTTTCAGTTTTCGATGCGGGAAATTAGGGCTTCTTACAGAAGAGGAATTTTTGAGTGAGCCTGGCATAGGATTTCTCTCCTCATCAAAATTGAAGTTTAGAGACATGGGTCAATATTTTTGGTTTGGTGAAACTCCAGGAAATTCAAACCCTAGTTTGACCCTAAGCTAGAAAAACCCTAAATACTAAAACAGATAAGTTTTGGTACATTCTCTATATCTTAGGATTGGAGAAGGATCAGGAGCTGAAACCTTCAAAGGATGAATATACAATCATGATTTACACTGTATCCAAAATTCATCCTCATATTCACTATATTCTGGGAGATATTATCCCTCCAAGTTATGGTTCTAGCCTCTTCCAAGATTCATCCCTAAATAGAACACCTGGGGATAATTGCTATATATTGGACTACAAAGGTCCAAATGAAATTTATGAAGATACTCCATAAAGGGAATAGAATTTAATTTATGTGGTCCAATTTTCAAACCCAGAATATGAAACAGTGACATGGGGAAGTCCGTACAACTTCACTATTCTGAACAGTCCTGTAACAAGTCACCTTGGGAAACTAATCATAAGTCCCAATTGGTGAAACCAATTCTAATGAAACACATGGTGTTAAAATAGGGACAGGCAAGGCTAGCTCATTGCAAATTTTTAGACATAGAGAATTAGTAATTTCAGAGATACCGTAGAAACAGTATCAAGAATTTCTGTAGAAGGAATTGGAAAACTAGGGCTTCCTGTTCCGGGAGCTTCCCTCCACTGTTTTCACAAAAGGAGTACATTTGACAGCTCAACTTGAAGAGATATATCTTTCTATATAATCATATCTAAAATATTCCAAGTTTTTAAAATTAGGGTTTCTCTGACAAACCCTAGATTAGGGAGCTCTGGAACCGGGATGGACACCTCAAATCGGTAAGATCTAAACTTTTTCTATTTTCATTTGAGGTTCTCATTTCAAAGTGATATTGATGATAAGCTTGATGAAGTTGACAACTTACAAGCATGGAAGTATATGATCTCTCTGAAGAAGATGAATTGGACATCCACATGAGTGGAGAGGTTCCAGTTCCAGAGGGAAATGATGCTCAAAGCCTTACATAAGAAGAACTTGGTCAAGGCCAAGAAGATCATTGTTGATTCAATCACGAATCAACTTGTACCACAAGTGTCTTCCCTAAAGACACAAAATATGTTTGATTCCTTGAACAAGATATTTGAAGGGAAGAACATAAATCATAATATGACTTTGAGAAAACAGTTGAAGAATGTAAAGTTCCAGAATGCAGAGACCGTACAGTCATACTTTACGAGGGTCTCTCAAATCAAAGAACAAATTTTAGCAGTAGAAGAAGAAGTGGAGAATGAAGAAGTGGTGATATCCACCTTGAATGGTCTCCCGGGACCATGGGATTCATTCATTCAAGGAATGTGTGCTAGAAGGAAGTGATTACTTTCAGCAGACTCTGGGAAGAAGAAGAAACTCGACTCATAAGAAGAGAAGAGAAGATGGGAGCAATTGAAGATCAAGCTCTCACCATCCAAAGAATATCCCTCAAGCAATGAGGAATATGAAGGACTCAATTCTTGAAGAACCTCTTATCCATATTGATCATTTGGATAAGAAATGATGAAGTCATGAATGAAGAAGATGATGAAGTGGAAGGATCAAGAAGGAGTCTACCCACAAAACAAATAAAGATAAGTATTCAATTGACATTTCATGATATTGTTTTGTTATGCATTTGTTTATATTCAGTTGATGTATTATGCATGATAGAATGTTTGTATACTACTAATATGCATGTGATGGGTAAGTAGCTCATGGTGCTATACAACTCTCCATTGCTACTTATCTAGAATGAAACCTCTTTACTGACATATTGGATTGGTGCACAATCTCAATGTTGTCCTATTAGAGATGGAAGGCATCTAGAGAGTTTCTATGAGATATGGATGAATGCTGTATTAGCTAAAATAGTTGCATGATCATATATTTATGCATAAGAACTTTCCAGTATGAATATTCCTTATGAAATGTTTCTAACCATACAAATGCATTTGACTTGTAGGAAATATCGCATACATAATCGCCTACAAGCAAAGAAGGACAAGACTTGTTCCGAAGAAAAAGTGATGACAGTTCAAGATGAAGAATAATATGACGAATGCAGCGACATCATTGATGCAGAACCTTCAAGCTATGAAGAAGTAACCAAGAAGAAAGGGAAGATAAGTTCAAGAAGAATGATGTTTAGGATGCATTATCGATACATGAAGGGAAGTTCGTAGTTCCATCATGTAGTGGATGGAAACATCGTGGGATACAGGGCAAGATTCGTAGCACGAGGATATGAAGAAACATTTGCAGCCAGTGGGAGGAATAATTATGTGTGAAAATGAAAGAAGGCCTTGTACGAGCTTAGAAGACACCCATGGGATAATACATACATGATGAGCTTGATGAATATCTTAACCTTTGCTACAAGGTTGAAGATGAAAGCCTATAGAGGATGACAAGCTCACAAATCGGTGTGAGAAGAATTTTTTGAAAAAGTTCAAGATAGAGGATCTTGGTATCCAGTAATCCTAGATGGATACATAGAATATTAGTAGCAGAGGAAGCTACTTGTCACTCTGGTGCATAGAGTACGGAAGACAGAGGGAGTATGATGCTTTGCTTCAGAGGGAGTGACTACAGAAGATCCTGAGGTTCAACACGGTATGATAGGATGAATAGATTACTGATGACTCTAGGATTTACTAAGAGTAAATTGGATTCCAACCTTTGCTTCAAGGTTGAAGGTGGAAGACCAGTGATGATCCTGTTATGTGTCGATGCACTATTTTCTAGGAATGGAGGTGTGGCAGAACGCAGATGGAATCTTCCTTGGACAAGGGAAGTATGTAGTAGAGATCCTGACAAGGTTCAAGATGATGGACTACAAGGCCATAACCACACCTATGGAATTGAACATGAAGCTATTGAGTGATGCTTCATCAGAAGCGATTGATGCTACGATGTATCATCAGATGATTGGGTTCTTGATGTACCTCACAGATACGATACCAGATATTTTGTTTGTTGTGAACACCTTGAGCTAGTTCCTAACATATCCGAGACATGTTCACTTGGTTGTTGCAAAGCATATTCTAAGGTACTTGAAGGGTACAGTTGATTATGGGCTCAAGTATGAGGCGAGTCAGAAGATTAACTTGGAGGGTTGTGTTGATTCAGATTGGACAAGCAGTTCCATTGAGAGGAAGAGCAATTTAGGGTGTTGCTTTAGTATGGGATCAGGTGTGATCTCTTGGTTTAGTAGGAAGTAATCATGTGTGGCACTGAGTACAGCTAAAGAAAAGTATATCGCATCTTGTTTATCTAGTTGTGCGGTAGTATGGCTAAGGAAGCTACTGTATGATTTATTTGTTCTCCAGTTAGATTCTACTTGTATATATTGTGACAACCAGAGTTGTGTGAAGTTGTCAGAGAACCCGGTGTTCCATGACAAGTCGAAGCATATCGAGATCAAATATCACTATATTAGGGATATGGTGTAAAGAGGAGTAGTGAAGCTCCAGTATATTGCGACGGATGAATAGATAGCTGATGTGTTGACAAAGTCATTGGCCAGAGTGAAGTTTGAATACTTCAGGGAGAAGCTTGGTGTTCTCCAGATCGAGGTTCCTTCCAAGGGGAAGTGATGAGTCCATGAGCCATTATGACATGGTGAGAGGATTGGTTCCATCCATGGTCAGATGTAAGGGCTGAACCATTCTGCCATGGTGAGAGGATTGGTTCCTTCCATGTTAGATATGAGTGCTGAGCCATTCTAATATGACTGTAGGATTGGTTCCTACATGATAAGATATAAGGGCTATTTCCATTCTTTGAATGGAGGTACCTAGTTAATTACCAAGAAAAGTCAGTCTAGGACTGAGGGCCATTCTGATATGACTGTGAGATGTGTTCTCACATGATCAAATCTGAGTGCATGGCCATTTTGATGTTATTGAGGGATGTGTGCCCACTTGATCAGATATAAGGGTTGTTGTCATTCTCTGGGAGAATGGAGGCACCTGGTCAGTTACCAAGAATCCTCAGTCTGGGACTGAGAGCCATTCTAATGTAACTATGGGATTGGTTCCCACATGATCAGATGTAAGTACAAAGCCATTCCGTAGATGATAGTAGGTGTTTCCTATCATGCTGTTGGATGTGAGTGCTGGCCTTTCCACAGATGATAGTAGGTGTGTCCTATCATGCTGGTGGATGTGAGTGTTGTGCCTTTTCATAGATGGTAGTAGGTGTGTCCTACCATGCTGGTGATTGTAAGTGATGTGCCTTTCCATAGATGGTAGTAGGTGTGTCCTACCATGCTGGTGGATGTGAGTGTTGTTCCTTTCCACATATGGTAGTAGGTGTGTCCTACCATGTTGGTGGATGTAAGTGTTGAGCCTTTCCACAGATGATAGTAGGTGTGTCCTATCATGCTAGTGGATTTGAGTGTTGTGCCTTTTCACAGATGATAGTAGGTGTGTCGTATCATGCTGGTGAATGTAAGTACTGGGCCTTTCTGATAGGGTTGTGGGATGTGTTCCCACATGGTTAGATGTGAGTGCTGGGCATGACTTTCTGACATGGTGTTGGATGTGTTCCTCTCATGGTCAGATGTAAGTTCTGGGTGAGACATTCTAACTTAGGGTCAGATATAAGCATTGAAGAAGACCTACATGGAGGCTATGCCTACAACCAACATGAAAAAGGGCTGGTTCTGTAGAACTTCCTATGACGAGAAGAATCATGAGATAGAACCCATGATGATCCAGTGATGATGATCCAGCAGTGATGATCTAAATCGAGTGATGATCTAGATCCAGTGATGATCTAGATCCAATGATGAAGATGACTTGAAGATGAAGATGACTTGAAGATGATGAGAAATTGATGATGATCCAGATGATACAGAGAAGAAGACTTGTGCTGATAAATTGTGTCAAGAGAATACCTTCCTAGTTAAGAGGGAGTGTTGATGTAATTATAACTTCGGAATGTATTCACTTGTATTTATTATGTATTGTACCCCAATGTTTATTTTGGGATGTGTCTGTAATGTAATTGAGTCATGTCATGCCCCAATGTTCCTATCGAGAGGTTCTATAATATAAACAAGTCATGTCAAGTCATTGTGGGTAACCCTCCTATTAGTCAAGGGTTAAAGTCCCCACAGTTGTGGGACCCTAGGGTTATTAGACTATCCTAGAGAAGTTGACCTTAGGTGAGTCATTGTAAGTAAGGGAAATAGTCCCCACCATTGTGTTAAGGATAACCCTCTTTGTTGGTCAGAGGAGGGAGCCTCCTAAAAAGTTGTGGGGCACTAGGGTTATTAGACACTCCTAGAGATGTCGGCTCTAGTAATTAATTTTTAAGTGAGGCTGACATGTTGGAGTGGGCTTCAAGTGAACGAAAGAATATAAATAGAGAGTGAGCCTCTCTATTTATCACACACGCACTCACTCATTGGGGTGCATGAGTGAAAGAGAAGTTGTTGGGACAAGAGAGAGACTACTGTTGTCAGGAGATCATATTTATGCTTTTGGGTTTTACTTTTGGTGCTGATTCTATCTTTGAGGAAGTTGCAGGGTTTTCTCTTTTATGGTTTCCCCGAGGAAAATTCTTTGTGTCTCTTGTCTCTTGTGTTTATTGTTGTGCATGTTGTTCTCTTAGTTAAATATCATAAGATCATAATGATAGATTGAATGATAAAAATCTAACATGATGTTTTCAAAGGTATTCCACTTTCAGAATCATTTTTCCTTCCCCATCTTTTCACTTCTCTTGGATCAATGTTTGAGTCTAAAACTGCAGAGACTTTACTTTGTAATTCAATAAGAATAATTTTTAATAATGGAATATGAGCTTTAGCTAGTGTTGAACCATTACACCTTCCATTTTTATTTACAACAACCCTATCCTGTGCAAATTCTTTTACAGATCCTGCTTCAAATGAGATATATTCAAATCCATTGTCAGTGCAAATTGGCATAGCTTCACTCCTTGTTGTTAGTTTCCATGACCATTCCTTCTTAGATCTATCCGTGACCTTGGGCTCTTCTTCCCATGCATATGAAAACTCATCCTCCAATTCTTCTAAGGAAGGCGACATGGTGGGAATGGTCCTTCGTGGAATTATGGTCCTTCATGGCATTATCAGTGACTCTCCTCACATGTTGTAGAAATTCGTATGTCGATCGTATTTCAACCTCTGGATCAAAACACTAGACAAAGAAACTCTTATCTCTCTTGCAGTAGTTGTAAGGTCCTTTAGGCATCTCTTCATGTCCAAAGTATTGTGCATACTCATGATGTGGACCAAGGATGAACGTGGTTGTAATGTCTTGAGAAAAAACATGGTGCTGCTTGAAAACATGAAATCCTTCCCATTAAACCCCGTGTCTGTAAGACACATTGCTTGTAATCAATCAAGGACATTGTAATCATTTTCATATTCATTTTAACGCTCAAATCTTATCGTTGGAATTTGTAGGCTTACAAGACAGATATCACACTGCTGAACACAATATTATTCAAATGATAATTCAACCTTCCAACTAAGAATTTATTTATTCATGCACGAGCAAACATTCTTGCATGCTAAAAATAATAAGACCGTATATTTATTTTCACAGGAGTATCAATACATGACCAGTTTGTCTCCCATAATATTTCTTGATCAACACATAAGAAGTATTTGAATTCTTATTCATGAACACACTATATTTACACACACATGAGCTATCTTTTCAAGATTCTCCTTGCAGGTCTCCTTCGCATCTTACAACTTCCTACAAGTTCGATCCACCCCACTCGCTGCTGCTGTCACCCAACTGAGTGAAGGAGGCAATGACGCCAAATGTTAAAGCTACGCTTTCAAATCACATTCAAGTATACATTAAACACTCATACACAACCATCAAAGACAAGTATTTGGGAAGGGATGTCCAATCCGCCTTAGTATTCTTCTTTGATTACTATTTATACATTATGAGAGAGGTTGGAGAGTTTGTACCCGCTCAAACTAATAATTTGTTAATATCTCTTTAAACTATATAATTATACAAATATGATGACATTTAAGAGGTCAAGTTTCCCCCTCTATAGATTGCAATGACAGACTATCAGCTCTTGTGTTGCAATATCTCCCCCTCGGGATCCTGTCAATGAAATAGGCACTCCACGCTTAGACAATCCAGTGAGAAAGTATATGTCTTCCACCTCTATGGTGAGGATGTGAGGCCCCACCTCGAAATGTTGCTGCTCCAGATTCCACATCCGCAGTATGGGATCTAGTAACTGTACATGTGACACCATACTTGGAGTGTGGAAAATGTTTAAGAGGCCACAGCCCCGTAGGGAAGCTATGGAGGCCTCATTTTGCGCGACACAGGAATCATCATATTAATGTTGCCTCTCTTTCCAAATCACCATTTTGAACAAAATGACCTGCCAAAAACAATCAAGGGAGCATTTAGAAACACATCCAATCTTTAGAAATGCTTAAAGTCCTCTATTTTTTCTAGGCCATTCATGTTTTGGGCGCTACGGTTGGCGCCGCTCCTATCCCCTTATGACAGAGTAGTGCCACCATTTGTGCAAGCCTGAAAAAATGCAGTTCTCATCGAGCACCGCTCCTCCCACAAAGGCCAGAAGCGTTACCCAGGATGCATTTTTTAGGCTTGGCTTAAAATCCCCAAAACTCAATAAAAAGACTTGAAATTGAAAAATGGAAACCATAGAAATGAAGAGAATGTTTCTAGCTCTCACCTGAAACTGACGGATTGGAAAATGGACAGGAAACAACTCCAAATTCTCCAATTGAAGATCTACACACAATTTCTCCCAAATGCTCTCCAAGAATTGGTAATTGGGAAATGAATTGGTTTTTACTATTTACTTTTCCTTTTATAAAATATTTTTAGGATTATTATATTATTTTAAATATTTTTAAACAATTTTCATTTAAAATTCCCTTTCTATAGTTTATAAAAGTCAATTTTAAATATTTTTGGGGATCTAATGGCCTTTTAAAAAGTTTTGCAGGGATAGAAATGAACAGTATTGTCTATGGGTAAGTTTGTTTTTGGAATTTTCATACTTCCGTAAAATAGAAAAATTCATTGAGCATTCATTTTGATACTTTGATCGTGCTATTTAAACCTAGAATCAAAGCTCTGAGTCATTTTCGCTTCTTTTTAGGTTCGTTAAACCCATTCATCACGAAAAGAAACCCTAATGGAGTCTTCTTTAAACTCTTTTTCAGACTCCCTAAATGTGAAAATATTGTCGAGCGACCTTGTATTCTTCACACTCATAAAAGTACTTGAAGATTCGTCTTTCTAATGTTAGTTTACCCATTTTTTGGTTCGGATTGACTAGTTACAAAAAAGGAGAAATCCAGCCAATCATGACTGGAAGAGTTCTCTTGGGTATTATTTTATACTTTTTCGGGCCCTAGAGACTAAATCATACAAAAAATGACCTTTTGGAGTCTTCTTCCATTTTCGTTCAGACTCTCTAAACATGAACAAATTCGAGTTAACTTTCAATGGACTCATTAAACCAAACACTAAGAGACCCTCTTTTAGGGAAGAACCCCTCCTTTATTAGGTTCGTGAAATATATGAGAATGGATTTGTCTTTGGATAAGGTACAACAAGTGTTTGTTACCCTCTTTGAACTCGTAAAAATGAAAAGAGGCACTCATCAATCATGATGGGGAAATTAAGGGAAGGGAACTAATTCATTTTGCAAATAAAATGGCAGTTTGTAGTCACCTTTGAACATGGCACTTGTCTGCATTTCATTCAGTCAATTGGGTATTCATCTTTCTTCCAAGTCAATCCACTTTCACGAGTCATGTCACTCCTTTGAGTCTTTCAAAGAATGCATTTTTTGCCTTTGCATTATGTCTTGGTATCCGCTTGGTTTAGTAAATGCTACCAAGTCTTTTGTCGTGCCGCTCGATGTTTAAAGGGAATTTGAAAGTTTACCTCTGTAATCAAAACAACCTTTGTGTCAATACTTTTTGAGTTAGTCCTATGGTTACATCATCTACAACATTCCAGAACTTTGTTTCGAGTTTCGTGTCGTCAATGTGGGATTCATCATGGACCTTCTTCGACGAGACTATTCCTGTCGACATCATCTCATCATCCAAGGATTAGTATTAGAAACAAGTTTAGTACCTTGGGGGTCTGTATGCCTTAATGACATATTCTCTTGCTCTCAACATAGGTTCACATCATTGAGTTTTGATCAATAGACTCGACTGAGTGTTCGACATTAAATCATCTATTCACACTCAGGATATTGTACTAGGGTACCTTGGAATCATTGACATCAATGGTGATATCCCTCACACTTGTTAACAGTTCACATCATTGACTGGTAATCAAGTGGTTTCTACCATGTTCGACATCATATCATTGTAATCACATGGATATAATCGTACTTTGTGGAAGACGATACGAAGACCCTGGGTATTTTTTAAAAGCGCTCATTGCTTTCCCTAGTTTACAATGGAGTATATTGTATGAGTCCTAGCATGGATCCACATTTGTATGGTCGTGGTTGTGCTCAAATTTGTGTTCATTAGACATATATCTATAGTGTATGTCTGGTAGCTATGTCCCAAGTTTGAGTCTTCTATCACATGGATCTACGTTGTATTCTAGTAGCCATGTTTGTTAATCTCTCTCATGGATCTACCTTGTATTGGTCTGCAACCATGATGAGGAGACATTTGATCATGAGTCAAAAGTATTGATGTATTGTAGATTCCTGGTTGATGATCATCTCCAATCAAGCAAATTCTTTCCTCAAAGTGATAACTTGCTCTTTCAAATCTCTCGCTTATCGTATCCCTCTAGCCTCATGCTTTGAGGGGCATTATGTTACACATAAATCTTGTCATTATCATGTGATGAGGTCCCAAAAATGAGTTATTTCCATAAATCCAAAGTTGTGAAGTGAAATATTGGCCCTGACTTCAGTCTTGCATATAAAAGTCCAGTGTCGCTTCTACCCTTAAGGTAAGAAGAGTTACCTTCTTCAGTAACACTCAATTCTCTTGACAGTAGGCGGTGCCACCACTTTTTCCCCTTGTTCAAAGTGTGGTTCTACCTTGTCACCGCTCTGTCATAGTGGAGGAGAAGTGGTGCCCAAGGTAAAAAGTGAAAAATAGAAGATTCCATGAAGCTTCTCGAAGGAAGACTTTATGCCATCCTCATCCCTACTCCTAAGGACCACATGGACTCGAGATCCATCCTTTTGGGATCTCCCTTCTACCTTGCCCACCATTTACTCAACCATCCCTATCCTCCCAAGGCCTATAAAACCAGGATCATACCCCATGGTTGAGAGAGAGCAAAGTTATGTTGTTGCATTGAGGTTCTGGCCAAATCAGTAGGGTGAGCATAGAAGGAGCAAGTTGGAGCTTTTGGGGACAACGAATTGGCATACGAAGGAGCATCAAAACACTAAGGAGAAGGTTGTAAGATTTCTTCTTCATCTTTAATGCAAAGTTGGTTCATTTCCCATAAAGTATGTTATGTTATAATCATGTATTTTAATTTTGGATTCCTTAGTCACTGACATAGAATTATGGATTATATCCTGGTGTGTTTGATCTTGTTTTCTTGTTTCATGTGATTGTGTAGGTACGTCCGTGAAGAGCCATCACCATAGGAAATAGATACATCACACTATCAAAGGACTCATTCCAGATCTCCACAAATTCTAGGGGAAGTCTTCCATCTCTGTTGTAACTCATTTGTTCTAGATATGAACCATTAAGAATAGAGGAATAGCTCTTGTCCACAAGAGGTGCATTTTTTGTAGCAACAAAGCTCGAAGTGAAGTCCCTAATATCTAGAGGGGTAACCATGTTTCCTTAATTTTACAGTTTTTTTTTACAAATATAGAAAAACAAAAAAGAGAAGTTAAAGGTGTGAAAGGATTGGGAATATCCCAATGGATCAATGTTATAGCTGATTTTGCCACTCCAGGTGAATCACACTTGTATGGCCTTCCCTTGTCCCTCTGCAGACTCCTTAGACCCCTTGGACCATTTTTTGTCCTTTGATGTTTCCTTGACCATGCCTATAAACATGTGAAAATTAATACACGCATCCTTTAAACCCCTAATCATGTATATAAGCGGGTTTGACCACTAAAACCGCATACATCGGGATGTGTGCAAAATCCAAATCCTTTTGGAGTTTTCCTCGACTTGGATCCAACTCACTTGACTCTT
Organism: Pseudotsuga menziesii; assembly: GCA_001517045.1. Taxonomy (NCBI): domain Eukaryota; kingdom Viridiplantae; phylum Streptophyta; class Pinopsida; order Pinales; family Pinaceae; genus Pseudotsuga; species Pseudotsuga menziesii. The sequence continues at coordinate 35,351 of LPNX011142636.1, read as the reverse complement.
GGCCTTCCATATGCCTTGAGATCGCTCATATTCGACCTTTGATTACCCCTTTGAAAAGCTATATAAGGTACTCTTTGGTACATTGAAGGCATATGAGAGAATTGAGAGCAAAGAAACTATAGTCCATTATTTCCGAACTTGTGCTTGAGTCTACATCCCTTTGTCCCTTGGAGCACTTTTGTGTTCTTCCCAATATTTCCTTTTGCTTGTGAGCTTTCTATCGAGAGATGGAGGATTGAGGTGGTGGAGGCCCAAGTAAGGGATTCAGTTTCTCTGATTCGTAGACATGCCGATAGAGGTTGTATCCATTGTAATCTCTGATTTTATATTAATAGAAATATATTTTCCTATCCAATAATGTATGTTTGAATGAATATTTTATCCATGGATGATTTCAAATACTTATACATCGTTGATTATATATGCTAGAATATATCTAACACCAATATACATAGTATGCTTGTCTTGTTTACTTGTTGTTGAGGAAGTGATTTATCAATTCAAGATGAAGTTGGAAAGCTCAATGGGGATCTACTTCAACCGTCCGGAATAAGGTACGAGGTCTGATCCTTTAGTGTTAGATATTTGATTTCTATTGCATATTGGAAAGGATTGATTTCTAGAGTCAAGTTGTCTGTTGTGGTACCCCAAGCCATAGTAATTTCTCTCTGTAACAGAATTGGTGACTCCACTGGGGAGTTCCTAGTAGTTGTCCTTTGGGGGTTCTCTATCAGCATTCAATGATTTTGAATTGCTCTTTTTCTCTTGTTTCTGTGTCAAGTCTGGGGGCATGTTTTCCTAGTATTTTATGATTGGTGTGAAGTTTGTATCAGCTTGTCTTTTTTCCTTTATTTTTATGCACCTTTCTTCCTATACACGAGTTTTTAACTCATAGTTGCGTATATACACGTGTTTCACTGCTATTTCTGCATACACATGTGGTTTTACTGCGAACAGTCACATATGCCCTTAGTTTTTCCTTCGAGTGGAAGTTGGATGGTTGTTGGGTGAATTTTGATGATTGTTGAGTCTCCTTTGATACTGCTAGAGTTTGTATACACCTTTATTTCTGACCAGAGACGGTATTTTAGGGTAAAATTTCTTTTTTGAAGAATGTTCTTGTCATTGCATTTTCTATTTTTTGTTTTGGGATTAGTGCATTAGATTTATTTTACCTTAGTACTTTGCTTAAGTGTGCTTGCAGAGTCTGGGGGTTGTAGAGCCATTCTTTTGCTTTTATATCTCATTTTTAGTTCAAAAAATCCAAAAATATTTTCTTATCATCATGCATTGCTTCTTGCATTTTGCATAGTACTTGCACTAGATTTGCTTTGGAGTATTAGTCAAGATTTCATATAGGAAAGCTTGCATTTATCATTTGAAGAAAATTGTGCATTTCACGTAGTAGCATACCCTGTTTTTCATGGACACAATGCATTTGCATTGATTGTTAGATGTGCATTTTACTTCATGTTGTGTCATAACACCATTAGTTGCACGGCCATATACCTCTTTTGAGTAATAAATCCAATTAAAATCAACTCTTAAATTAAAATGAACTACACTATTTTATTTGATAGGGTTCACCAACAAGATTAGGTTTTAGGGTCTTGGAATAGTTCATTGTGAGTAAATTCTCCAAGACCACTAAACAACAACATGTATGTGTCTGTCCAGGTGAGTGTGTAAAATTCCTTGGTATAACCAGTGTTTCTCAGGATCCTCCTCTCAAAAAGGAGTTAATCATGAGGCAGTGTGAGCGGTTAATGATTGGGATGACCCCTAGTCATAACTGAGTAGCACCAGAGATATTTCCAAGATTGTATTTGTATCTGGGGGCTCTTTCGAGAGTTTCAGGTTTTGTTACCCTGCCCATACGGTTAATCCCACCTGCGACTGTCCACCTGAGCATTGATTATATTGAGGTGACCTTAGTGGCCTTACCTAAGATATCGAGGGGGTACTTTGCAAGGGCTATTCTACAGGTGTCCCGGCCAGGTTGGGGTCGGACAGCATAGTTGCTTTACGCGTTGAAGCTGAGGGCCACAATAATTGGTTATGTACCTCTGCTTGTTGTGTATGGGAGTCTCAAGCCTCTCCTAGGTGAGACATACCTGCTTCATTCGGGAGCTCACTTATCCTACCCTTGATTTCTTGTGGTTGGCTTTATATTTTCTTGGTGATTGCTCTGTGCATGTTAGATTGCCTAGGGTTTGCATAGATAGAGAGTCTTTTATTCTTTTTGAGTCATTGTGGATTTGGGTGCGGCTCCTCACCATTCTCATCGTTTAGTGGGACTTTTTCCTTCTACATCTCCTCCTCCTTTTGGAGAGAGAAATAGACAGTCTAGGTGGACTACTTCGTACATTGATTCACATAGGATGGGAGACCATGTAGAAGGTATTCCTGAACCACCTTCTCCCATTCAAGTGGAAGATGGGGAGTTTACTCCCTGACTATGATCCTTCACCTGATTTGAATGGGTTAGGTCTTGTAATTTTTGAGATAGGTACTTTTCATGATAGACCTACTTACTCCAGTGTTGATTCCCCATTGACCCATCGCCGATATGGAATGCCGGAAGATGATGAGACTCATTTTGAACCCGTGAGCACTAGTTATGGTAGTTATGGTATTTCTAGTTTTCCCACACATGATTTGGCATTCCATGTCAAGTATGAGTTTGAGCCTAACACTATGCCTGGGGGCACTCTCATTCCTTACCATGCGGAGAGGTTTGGGAGCACAAGTCACATTGCACCTTCCATCCTGGTGGTGGAAGCTACATCACATATTCCTCCTAGGTCTAGGGTTAGTGATCCTATTAGGATACCAGATCTGAAACGAGTGACTATAGGGAGTAACACGTACATAATTACATAGGTCTCTTCATCCTATGTCCCTAGTTCTTCGAATGTTCACCCTCCACCTCATTCACGTGGTCCTTTGGGCTGAAACGTTGCTACAAGTCATGTTTGTACTGTGGTTACTCGACCAGTTGTGTCTCAAGTTCATGCACCGCAAGTTGTTTCGGGAGGTCATGTTCATACTTCTAGAGGTCATATTACTACTTCTGGAGTGTATATTCCCACCTATGGAATGTATATTCCTACTTCTGGAGTGTATATACCTACTTACGGAGTGTCTCATGGGACATCTCATGCAATGACTTATGGACCCTATTATGGGACGCAATATGGACAGGGTTCTTCACCTTATGGGTGTGGGTATCAACAACTTGCTTACTCTCCAAATTATGGCTTTGTAGCTCCAAATAGTCAAGGTAAACCACACTATGGTGCTTCCATGCCACCCTATACGGGTCAAACGGGAGGAGGGCACCATGGCCAAGGCCATGGTGGTTATGGTAATTAGACCTATGTGAATCAGAACTATCAGGGAGTGGTCCATCAACCTGATCATCCTAGTCTCCCTTTCCTTGCAACGCTAAATCTTCCTGACTTGTCGATATTGACGAACGATCATGTAGCTCATGACCCGACTTGGCCGGCTGTCCCTACTAAGCTTCCCTCGAACATACCCAAATTTGAGGGCAAACCGAGAGAGGATCCGAGTGAACATGTTACTACCTTTCACCTATGGTTCTCATTGAATTCCTTACACCAGGACTCAATCTGTTTAAGGCTGTTTCAATGCACCCTTACAGGGCCTGCCACGAAATGGTATATAGAGCTACCTAGGGGGGCATTCGCTTTGTTCGATAACCTAGCGAACTTTTCTTAACAACTTCCAGCTACCAGTGTGTTGTGACATTGGTACAGAACTCTTGTCAACATTTTGGTAGGATAAATCCACACATATCTCGGATCATATCCAAGAGTGGCGTAGAAGGAAGAGGTTAATTAAAGCCTTTATACCGCCGAAATTCCTCCTCAAATGGTTCCTTAAGTCGTTATTTCCGTATATAGCAAAGGATGTTTCTACATCTAGAGTGCAAAATGAGGAACAAGCCATTTTTAGGGCACAAGAACTGGATTTGATTTATGCTCAATCAATTTTGTTATATGAGATCATTCCCAATGCTCCACGTTCATGCCGATGAAATTGTTCGTTGTGCGAGTGCTAAACCTGTGGATTCGGTTGCAAAACAAGTTAGTCAATTGTCAATCAGCCAATCTACTTCGGGACAAGCCATGGCTTCGTCTCAACCCACCCAAACGACGACTGTGCTTTCAGTGCAATCGTCGGACCAGAAGGGTAACCAGCAGCCCAAACGGAATAAAAAGAAGGGTAAGAATAATCATAAGGGTGGGAATAGGAATGAAAAGAACACCCGTAATGCTGGGGGGACAAGCAAGCTAAACATAAGGTCAAATTCCCTTGCAAGTTGTGTAAGGAGGATCACCTCACATACTTGTGCCCTCATAACAATGAAGCCTCAATATTCTTGGCACAGGGCCCAGCTGTGCTGACTAACCCTTTACCTCACAATCAAAATGTGAACTTGAGGACCCATGATTAGTCTAGTGGTGATCAAGATCCGTCGGAGGGTAGTGGTAATGGTTGCATTAACATGGTACGTGCTGCGAAAGTTGTGACCCGTACGAAGGACTATGGTTCGTCACAACCCAACCCAGGAAAGGAACCTGATCCACTAGGGACTCCTTTGCATATTGAAAAACCTATGGATAAATCTGAAGCTGCACCTCACATTCCTAAGGGAGTCCTTAAGTGTTTGGGGCACAATCCTAATGCCCGAGCTTCCCAAAAGTATTATGTTGTCGAGGATTTGGGCCATACTACTTGTATGATGTCTACACTGGAAGTGCTTCAGAGTTGTCCTTCACAAAGGATGGCTTTGCTTTCTACCCTTGGTGTGAATGATGATAATTCTTCCTCCGTGATTAAATTTGAAACCGCAGGACTTCATCCTCGCTTGCCTTACTATGTGTCTCTTTTGATTCACATAGAATGTATTAACATGACCATCAAGCGCATTGTGATTGACAAAGGCGTTGTTGCTTCTGTGATGTCTTTATCATGTTGGAAGGGTTTAGGTTTCCCTGAGTTGTCTAAATCCATGACCATGTTAACTGCATTTGATGGGAGATCATTTAGGCCGCACAAGATCCTTCCTTCCCTTAAGGTTCATTTGGGAGGGAATACCATTGCGATAGAGATCGAGGTGGTTGATCCGCCCCTTGACTACAATCTCTTGCTAGGTAGGAATTGGATGTATAGTATGCAAGCCGTAGCTTTTCCCTATTTAGCATTGTATGCTTTCCATTTAACAGGAAGATAGTTACGATTGATTAAATGTCATTCAAGAATCCGTTGGTTACCGCATCTTCAGGAGCTTCGATCCCAATTGTAGATCACTCTCAGCCGGCAACTGGGAGTGTGGGTGTGGGCATGTATCCATCTCTCATGGGAAGTTTTAGTTGTCCTGCACCTATCCTTATGATAGGGTCTAGTTCCAGTGAGGCTTCGACATCTATAAGATCGGCGTCTTTTCGCACGAGTCATATGGAAGATCCTTGGATTATTCCTACACTGAATACTTGAAGTGAGCCCATCATGACAAACGTGTCGTTTCCTGCAACTATGGTAGCTTATCAAGCTAATCTTGAGTGTGTTGCAGAGCCTAGTCCTTCCTCTTCACGGATGGAGGAGGAGGACCCTTATGTGCTACCTACATGGGAAGTACAGTCTTCTCACATGCATGACTGCCTTGATAGTGTTTTCCATGTAGACGAAGCGATTATTGAGGCCATGTCAAGAGTTGAGCCACCATGGGAAGAGCTCCATCATAGATCTTACTTTCTTCTTGAGCTTGACAGCTTAGAGCGTGAGGACTTTAGGGAGGTTCTTAGTGAGAGAATTGGTAGTCCTATGGTTCCATTAAGCTCTCCTGTTCCGATGGCTGATGGAAACAGGGAAAATATATCTCTAATGATTCCCATCAATATCTCTCGCGATCCTGGCAGGATAGAGAATGTCTATATTGGGGCAGAATGTTTCCATGCTGAGATTCAAGAATACACCGAGTTGTTTAAAGAATTTCATGATATCTTTGCTTGGTCTTATGATGAAATGCCAGGTATCGACCCTCGCATTGTTGAGCACGAGATTAATACTTATCCCAATGCTAAGCCTATTCGACAATGCGCGAAATCCTAGGAAAGCACCCACGATTAAGGCATAGATAGAGAAACTATTGAAAGCTAGTTTTATCTATCCTGTTCCCTTGACGGAGTGGATTTCAAACCCCGTTCCGATTGACAAGAAGCAGGGAGTGATCCACATATGTACTAATTTCCGTGATTTGAATCGTGCTTGTCCTAAGGACAATTTCCCCACACTATTTATTGATCATATTTTGGATGAGTGTGTGGGTAGCGAGGTTTTTCCCTTTATGGACGGCTTTTCTGGATACAATCAGATACAAATTAAACCTGAGGACCAACATAAGACTGCATTTATTTGTCCTTCGGGAACTTTTGCACATCAAAAAATTCCTTTTGGCCTTAAGAAAACCGAAGCTACTTTTCAGTGGGCCATGACCTTGATCTTCCACGATCTCAAATCAATTATCAAAGTATTTTTGGATGACCTTGCTGCTCATTCTCGTATGAGAATGCGCCAATCCTATCATTTGAGATTGGTATTCGAAAGGTGCCGCCATTATTTGGTGAGGTTAAATTCTCACAAGTGCATCTTTTTTGTGAAGTCTGGTCGCTTGTTAGGATTCATTGTGTCTAAAGAGGGTATAATATTTGACCCTTTGAAGGTTGAGGCAATACTTCAGTTGTCTCCCCTGAAAAATATTCGTCATCTTCAATGTTTGCAAGGCATGGCAAACTTCTTATGGAGATTTGTTGTCAATTTTTCCAATTTGACTAGAGGCTTCATGCATCTTTTAAAGAAGGACACCACCTTTTGTTGGGATGAGAAAGCCTAGGATTCCTTTGATGCGCTCAAGTGAGCCCTAGCATCGGCCCCGGTGATTAGTCCCCCAGACTATAGCCGTGATTTCCTAATTTATGTGGCCACATCCATGGAGATGATTGGTATGGTTTTGGTTCAAGAGGATGAGGAGCTCCAAGAGCATGTCATATACTATCTGAGCTGGAATCTTATTGATGTGGAGATCCGTTATTCTCATGTTGAGAAGCTTGCCTTAGCTACCATACATGTTGTTCAACGGTTGAGACATTATATTCTCCTTCACCAGACCTTGGTTGTAGCCCATGTCAATCCATTTCAATTCATCCTCACTCGAAGGATGATTGGGGGGAAATATAATAAATGGATTGTCATCCTGCAAGAATTCAATCTCGAGTTTCTTTCAAAAAAATCGAAGAAATCGTTAATTTTAGCACAGCTTATATCCTATTTTCCAAGTGAGGCCGAGGAGTTGGTTTGTGAAAATACGTTTATCGATGAGCACATCTTCTTAATCTCAACTTTAGATCCATGTTATGGGGATATCATTATATATTTACAAACATTGAAGGTCCCTACTCACCTCTCACAGGATGAACGATGACGATTACGTCACGTGTCTAAGAATTACCTCATAGTGGATAACACTTTCTACCGCCATGGGGTAGATTCCATTTTACGACATTGTTTAACTCATGAAGAGGCTGAGGTAGTGCTGAATGACTGCCATGGAGGGGCATGTGGTGGTAATCTATCTGGGATTTCTACAACCCAAAAAAACTTAAGAGCAGGTTATTTATGGCCGTCGATCTTTAAAGATTGTGTAGATGCGGTCAAGAGGTGCCACCCTTGCCAGGTGTTTGCACGTAATATGCGCTCGAAACCTACCCCGTTACATCCCATCATCACTGTCTGTCCCTTCACTAAGTGGGGGCTTGATTTTATGGATTGCAACCTAGATTTAGCTGGGGGGCATCATCATATCATAGTGGCTATTGATTACTTCACGAAATGGGCTGAGGCTATGCCTACAGTTAAATCCGACGGTGAGACAGCGGTGCACTTTGTATTCAACCAGATTATTACTCAGTTTGGGATTCTGAAAGAGCTTGTCACTGACCATGGCTCACACTTTCAGAATCATATGATGGAAGAGTTGGCATCAAAGTTAGGGTACAAAAAAGTGCATTCCTCCTCTTACTACTCTCAAGCGAATGGACAAGTAGAAGCAGTGAACAAATCACTCAAATCCATTCTCCAAGGAACCATTGCACAAAGCAAGAATAATTGGCACATTATGTTATATCCTACTTTATGGGCTTATAGAACCATTGTTAAGACTACCATGAGTTTTTCTCCATATCAACTTGTACATGGAATGGAGTCGGTATTGCCGGTTGAGTGCGAGATTCCTTGTTTGAAGCTAGCCATAGACCTCTTACCACACACTTCACCATTGGAGGAGCATTTGGTCCACCTTGAGAAACTTGATGAGAAGTGTCGGGATGCCTTGGTGGATCTAGAAGTAAATAAGCGTGGCATAAAGGACCAATACGATAAGTCTGTCTGTCCAAGGAGGTTTAGTGAGGGAGACTTGGTCCTTTTGTGGGATCAACTGAAAGAACCATTGGGGGAAGGAAATTTTAACCCCATGTGGTGTGGTCCTTACGTCGTCAAACGTATGTTAGAGAAGGGCGCTTATGAGTTAGTGGATTACGAGGGAACGGCCTTGGTGGAGCCTAGAATGGGCTCTATCTCGAAAAGTGCTATGCATGATTTTCAGCCAAGGCTGGTTATTGTATATTATTGTATAGTTTTGCATAGGTAGGTCTGTTTCTTATAGTGATCGGGCTTGTGATTAGTTTCCATTTCTTTTGGTAGATGTCAATGGAATATTCCACCTTCATAGGATTCACGAATGGTGTGAGCCGTCACACTCAACACTTAGCCTCTACTACTTGGGTGATTTATACTCTTATGGGTCAGGTGTTTTCTTTAGGAGGTGTATGTTTACGACCATCTTCAAACAATGTTGTTGAATATAGTGCTGTTATTGAGCTTCTACGGGATTCCATTCTACATGGAGTTTTCTCTCTTGAGGTATGTCTTGATTCGAAGTTAGTAGTGTCATAGCTTAATGGTTTGTACCATGTTAGAGATTTGACATTATTAAGAAGATTCTTATGTGTGAGGTTATTAGAACAACGATTTGACAATATAACATACATACATATTCCAAGAATTAATAATCAAGTTGTTGACTCATATGCTAACTACGTGTTAGATTGGCATTTGTTTCATACACAATAAACTCATCACAAACACAAATTTTTACACATGTAAATAAATAAACTGATCATCATAAAAGTTCTTATAAACATCCAAAATGTGATAATACATAGTGTCATGATACAAAAATGGGGCTCTAAAGCCACCAAAATATAATACACAGTAGTACAAAATGTATCACTCCCAGGTATCTAAGCCTGTGGAGGAGGAGGGGGGTTGTGATCATGGAATGTCACCACGGCTCTAGCTAGCCATTGAAATAATCACACCCATGCTCATGGTACACCGACCACCTGGTGCTGCATGGCCTTAGGAAATTCCTCGACTTGCACCATGGCAACTCTATGTGTCAGCCTCACAAAGTTGGTATGAATGCTTTGGAGCATCTGCTTTGCGTCCACACCCATGATATTGTCTCCTCTTCCCCTCCATCTGTGATGAGGGAAGCCTTCAGGCCGTCGTGGTCCCACATCTGCATGCATATGGTAGATGTCACTATGTATTGTCACCCAAAAACATGTCTTTTGATTCCATATAATCAGAAAACACAAAAAAATTAAATAACTCAAAAATTTAAAGAGAGGGTCGAGATTTGTTACATATGCCACCATATGTCGATCCTTGTGGTAGTGGAATGTCCAGGTCCCCCCGAAAATCTATCCCCGCATAGGGGTATTCATCGATGGAAACTATTTGTCGTCGCCACCATGGAAAGAAATCAGCTAGATAGGGGTTGGACACCCTACCTCCACCCAGTTTGTGCATCGCATCTGCCCAACATCATTGGGCCGGATATGGAACCTCGTGTAGAGCAATATCTACTCTAGGGCTCAATCCTGGAACACGCTCAAAGAAAAACGTGCTCAGTATGCTGCTGAAACCGAAGTTTCACACTCTGGCCATATTACACTCACTGAGCTGATGTTTCATGTTTCCCAGTAGTGTAGTGCTCCAATCATATACCCTAGGTCTCATGTACTCCACTGCATAGAACATCAAAGGCCGCGAGGCCTAGTGGAGTGAAGCCAAGCCTACTATCCTGCCCAGTGTCATTAGGATTTCCTTTAGGCCCATCACCTGTATGGAGTTAGTTGGGATCTAACTCCCCACCTTCTCTGTGTCCAGATAGCAGTACACCACAATGTACTCATCCATAGTCAGGACACCTCCGGGCCCGCGAGAACGTAGGTTCACTACTTCCCCCCATTGGGAAAGTCCAGTAATAAAGTATATGTCCTCCACCTCTATGGTGAGGGACATCCCATCTATCTGGAACGACTCTGATTCTGGATCCCAGTAGTCCACCAACATCTGCAATAGTCCTAGTTTTGCCCTTGAGCCACCAAGACACCAAAATTTGTAGAACCCACATGCACATAGCACTTGTTGAGCCATTAGATCGGCCCTTACTACCTCTTCTAAATCACCATGTTCATGTTCTCTCCATTCTAGGACCATCCTGCATAAAACATTTGAGTTTTTCCCATTAGAACACTTGAAAAACCTTAAGTGTGGCTGCATATGTGACTGTTTTCCAAACAGCCACGTATGTACGTGCCTGTGAGGGCATTTTTCGAATATATCCAGCCCTATACGTAGAAAAACCCTCAATTTTTGAGTGGGCCGTAGCGCCTATGTTAGAATGGTCTAGAAATCCAAAATCACCATGGAAATTGACAAAAATTGCATCAAAATGGAAGAGTGGAGCATGAGTAAGTACCTGGAAAAAATGGTTGTGGATTCCACCGGCTGGATCTCTTGGAATTCGCTATTGAAGTTCTGAGCTCAAATGGGTAAAAATTTCAAATTTTTTATAATGTTTTGAATTTTTTACTATTTATAAAAAGATTTCAAATTTTTGAAAATTTTTACCCCCTTTCCTGTAGTTTGGACTGTTTCTAATCCTTTTGGACCATTTTTGGATTAATTTATGATGTAGGAGACCTTTTTGAGTGTCGTTTCAGCTGTTGGATTGACCCGTTCGTGCTGATTTCAAGTACCATGTCTAAACTGGCATATAGGTTAGGTTTCATCACCGTTTTCATTTTGCATGACCTTATGACCATTTCATTATAGCCTTAGGTACGAACCCACTCTGTTATGTCACAGAACCGTCTTGTTGTTTTAGAAGTTGCATGATATGAGTGGTAGAGCTTGACCTTACATGGGTACCCTAGTTAGAGACTTATTTGCATTTGGTGCCCATGCTGAAGTTTTGTCCCTTAGGGTGTGGGAGTCTATTGTATAGTAATTCCATGACATTTCGCAAGAGCCTAATACTCCTCTTGATCTTTTGCTGGCCTATTTCCCTTAGGAATCCCTTATGTCAAGTTATAATTGTATTATCATGAGCTTTTCCTGCCTTATTGAGCCTTACACCGGCTTCCTTAACATTGAGTTTCAACCATATATCCCGAGCTTGTCTCATGTCTAGCCATGCATAGCCATTTTTTATATCCTTTACAGCTTGATTCCCTATTTTTACCGGGAGGGGATTTTCCTTTGAATGTCACTATCCTACACATGTATCCTTGCATTGAGCATAGGTATGTTCCACTGCTTGGAACTAGTTTGTTTGCCCCTATGACACTCATCTCCTCCTAGTTTGTAACTATAAAGCAGTTTTATTCTTTTTCAAGATTTTTAAATATTTGAAAAATTCTAAAAAAATAAAAAAACCAAAAATTCGGACAAGGAAGATGTTATCTTTTGGCAGCTGTCGAGTCGTGTCGCCTTCGAACAGAGCACTATATATCACATCCATTGGTTGGGTTTATAGTTTGAATTTAGGAGCTGTACTCGTTTATCTAATTTTATCTCCACCGACTTGTTAAGCTTCTAGTCCCCATGGAGCCTTTGTCGATGCCTCCTATGTCGTAGAGATCTCCCAATTTTGTATATCGAGTCTATGCTTCCTTTATTCAGTCACCATTCGTCGTTATGCTCTTGTTCGAAGGAAGTTCAAACCTGAGTCGGCCATTCCTTAGTTATCTTGACTTTGCATGTCAGCCATTCCCAGTACAGTTACTGGTTCATGCACCTTATGATTGAGTCCTTCCACATTATACAGCTTTGTTGAGTACCTCATGTTGGATAATGGGGGATTCCTTTATTCCCTCCTTTTAGTGGATTTCATCCCATCGAATTTAGATCATTTATTCTGGGATTGGAATCTAGAGTCATTTTTTAGTGCCTTGAGACTTGCAGTCATCAGTGGCAGGTTCTCTCGCCATCAACAGTATTTGGGAATACATCAATCTCCCCTGATCGATGGATCCTCTCAAGTGTTCAACCTCAACAAATTTATTCACACTTGTTAGTTTGCACTCTAGTACCTTGATTCCCATTTTCTTTATCGGTGGGTGATCTTGCGTCTGTTAACAGTATATATCAATGACCGGTAATCAGACGATGGACTACTATGTTCGACCTCGACACCTCTATTCACATAGTAGGACATGTACTCATAGCGGTTTGTGTAGAAAACCTTCCAGATTGGTGGCATCTCTTATATGCTAGCTCCTTGGTCGTGCTAGTGTTCATGATATTTCAGCTCTCGTGACTTGATTCCAGTATATGTCAGACATTTCCAGCTATTATGGAGATCTTGATCCATTCTATATCTTCAGCCATTATGGAGATCATGGAGATTCTGATCTATGTATATTATACCTGGCGATGACCTCTTATGTGATATTCTGTATCATGCCTATTCATGGCCATTGTACTCTTATGTATCTGGGACTGCTATATGTATTTGCAGTTATGTGCAGAGTTGTATCATTGTACTATGCTGATTGGGTAGCTGGTCTTCCATTTGGAATCCTTCATCACTCCACTTCTGGGATGGACTTATAATGTATTTCGGCCATCGTATGACCCCTCTGACCTCACACATTAGGGGGCATCTGTTATAGCTGATTTTACCACTCTAGGTGAATCACACTTGTATGGCCTTCCCCTTTCGCTCTGCAGACTCCTTAGACCCCTTGGACCATTTTTTGTCCTTTGATGTTTCCTTGACCATCCCTATAAACATGTGAAAATTAATACACGCGACTTTTAAACCCTAATTACGTATATACGCGGGTTTGACCACTAAAACCACGTACATCAGGATGTGTGCAAAATCCAAATCCTTTTGGAGTTTTCCTTGACTTGGATCCAACTCACTTGACTCTTGGCCTTCCATATGCCTTGAGATCGCTTGGATTCAACCTTTCATTACCCCTTTGAAAAGCTATATAAGGAACTCTTTGGTACATTGAAGGCATATGAGAGAATTGAGAGAAAAGAAACTATAGTTCATTTTTGCCGGAACTTGTGCTTGAGTCTGCATCCCTTTTTCCCTTGGAGCACTTTTGTGTTCTTCCCAAGATTTCCTTTTGCTTGTGAGCTTTCTATCGAGAGATGGAGGATTAAGGTGGTGGATGCCCAAGTGGGGGATTCAATTTCTTTGATTCATAGATGTGCCAACAGAGGTTGTATCCATTGTAATCTCTGATTTTATATTAATAGAAATATCTTTTCTTGTCCAATAATGTCTGTTTGAATGAATATTTTATCCATTGATGATTTCAAATACTTATACATTGTTGATTATATATGCTATAATAGATCTAACACCAATATATATAGTATGCTTGTCTTGTTTACTTCTTGTTGAGGAGCTGATTTATCAATTCAAGCTGAAGTTGGAAAGCTCAACGGGGATCTACTTCAACCGTTCGGAATAAGGTACGAGGTCTGATCCTTTAGTGTTAGATATTTGATTTCTATTGCATATTGGAAAGGATTGATTTCTGGAGTCAAGCTGTCTGTTGTGGTATCCCAAGCCATAGGAATTTCTCTCCGTAACAATCAAGAACTGGTCTATGGGGTTCTTTGCTACCTTGTAGGGAGGATAGCATCCCCAATTGGAGCCAACTGTTAGCACTATTTTGAGATAAGTAGTTGGAGGGGGTTAGATAAGTTAAAGAAAGAATAAGATTTCAAAATTTTCCATGTCACTTGACCTTGAAGGGTGTTGAGGGAGTTCCTACAGGTTATAAGGGGTTTTCCCATTGCTTTGAAGTGTAAAATTGTTGAAAACCCCAAATTTTGATCCCGAAAATATGTATGAAACAAGAAACATTTTCTCACGGTTATGTAATGACAGGAATGGAGGGCCTAGATACATAGAGGAGTAAATCAAGAGTTGTAGAATATTTCTCCAAGGAAAAGATGAACGTTTTAAAAGAAATTTGATGTTGGTGGAAGAAAGTTAAAATTCAATGCAAAAATCATCGTCATATCAATAGGTAGAAGTAGATCGACGAAGGAGAAAGATTTCACTGAGAAAACATGCCCAAAAAAATAAATTATGGAGGATTGTGAAATCTGTTATACTCTTCAGGTTTCAATGACCGATATTGAATGGTGTTCAAGATCAACGACGGATGTAGTTTTCACAATCCCAACATGCACACAGATATTAAATATCCTCCTTTGTGAAATACGGTATAAGTTGCATCTTTCAATGGTTGAGATCTAGTGATGCTAGAGATCTATGGTTGAGATGGATTTCACAGGGGCAACAAGCACAGGGTAATTAAGTTTCTCAGCCTACGAAATCTCATAGGACCTGCATGTTCTAACAGCCGTGATTTTGAGAGGATCAGATCTACGATGGATATGCATTTCGCAGCCACAACATGCACGAAAGATAAAACATTTTGGGGCTGCGAAATCTTGTAGGTCCTGCACTTTTAAACAACAAAGATCTTGGTAGATTTTTTATCTATGGTCCAAATTTATTTCGAAATGCAAACAAGAAAGAAGTTAATCAAGATGGTGAATTGCGAAATCGGGTAGGAGCTGCATCGTTGGATGGTTAAGATTTATCGTAGATCAAAATATACGACTGAATATTATTTCACAGTTTCAAGATGCAGGGAAAAATAGAATGATGAAATATGCGAAATGTAGTTAAAGGGAAGGAAAAATAAAGGGTGAGGATATAAGAAGGAACAAATATACGGGTATCATTGATTTCACAAGATAAAAGTGTGAGGAAGAAGAAAAATAGTAGACTTGTGAAATGGATATAAAGGGTGGACATAATCAATGGTGCAGATTTAATCTGGGAAAAATATAAGGTTTAAAATAATTTCGCAAGGGAGACATGCTCACTCTTAATATGAAAACCAATTTGCGAAATTGGTTAAAGTAAAAGAGGATCAACAGCTTAGAAAAGGTCATATCCAGATCCATGGTTATATTTTAATCTCAGATTCTGAATTGCAAAGAGAATAAGGGGGCAGGGTTGTATTGGAGGGAGATGGCAGACTAAGTTGGCAAAACGATCAGCGGCGTAGAATAAATCAGACAAGATGGAAGGCTGAGAAATGGTTTTATCACAGAATATGTAATATGGATAAGAACATAAAAAATTATAAAAATACCGTGCACGTGAAATCAAATTATTATTTTATTCACCCGCATCAGAAAATGAAAGTTAAAAACAACATGGAAGCAGCCAACTCATAGGCATCCTTTGGACACTTGTCAAAAAACTAGGTAGGTTTTTTGTCCTTTCTCAAACTATATAAAATGGCCCAAGTGGAAAGCGCAGAAGCTCTGACCCTAGAATATCAGAAGGTAGAAGAGTTGTTTGAAGATAGAGATGCCGAGGTTTTTGATACAATTCTGTTAAATGGGTCAATTGATGCTGTTAAGAAGAAGTTAAAACTGATTAAAGACCAATGAATTGACATTGGTAATATTTACCAGTCCTACTTTCACTTTTTCGCTATTGACCAAAGCCTAAACTGCCCAGAATTTTTTGATTGGTGTGCCAATAATTATTCTCTTTCTAAAAGAGTTATAATGGACATTTCCAAATCCAAAATATTGTGTCCTGTTACATCCTTTTTTGTTAATAAAAACATGTTAGTCCCTGATGAATTTACCCTGAAAGCTAAGGATTACGATGAAGAATCTATAGTCTAATGCTTTAGAGAGTCAATAGTAGAGAAGAAGCAAGAATTTTTCAAGAAGTATTTCAAACCAAAGGTCGAGTCATTAGACCAACCATTTCCAATCAATGTCTCCCTTTTCAATGAAGAAACCCAGTGCGTTGTAACCCTATGGTGTCAGTTTTTAGGTTTAGACACAGACAAGTACACTACTGAGCCCCTCATGAGTTTATTGTTTGTCTTAAGTACTTGTGCAATTGAGTTAGAAGAGTCCAATCAGTCAATACAAGTTTCATTCCTTAATTTTGATGAGTTCTTAGCTGAGAATATTCATTCTCAGTTAATGGACTTCCACAAGACCAAAACCTTCATATTTCAATCTTATTTGTTGAATATGTTTCTTTCATTCAATGAGGAAAATTTGCAACTACCAGAGATGGTACTGACTACAGAAATGAATGAATATTACACCAAGTTTATGAACTTCCTCATGTAAGAAGTATATAATGCTATTTTTCAAAAGAAGTTTCCCAGGGTAGTGCTAGACATGAGAAACATAAGTGCAGTTTTCTACAGAGAAAAGGATAGGTGATTGGTTCTTGTTTGAGCATGGAACACTGATTAGATATTATGATTTTGTTCATCCACCTTATATGTTTCCAGCTTTCTTAACTCCAAGAGTGTTATCCATGGAATTCATTAGACAAAAGCTAATAGTGGCGACTGATCACTTCTTAAATTTTAAGAAGTCTACTAAAATCAAGTATCCATGGGTTGTAGGCCCATTTACCATAAAAAATAAAGCTGCCTTACCTATTAACCAAAAAAATCTCTCACTAAGCTCTCCATGACCTACACCACCCAAGGACACCACTTCACGACCCTCCATTAGACCCCCACACCCTCAAAAATGCTTAAGGATGAAGAAAAGGGCTTAAAAACCCCAAAAAGGAGCCTAAAATACTCTCCTAGGAGCTAAAGCCCCCAAAAAGGGGCAAAAACCCTAAAAGGAGCTAAAATTAGGGCGAAAGGGGCTAAAATCCCAAAAAAGGTGCTAAAGCCCAAACCAAGGGCTTAAAACCCTAAAACCCCAAAAAAATGCTATAAAAGGAGGGTGGGGGGTCACTCTCAAAACACTTCTCCCTTGCATATTGTTATGCTGCCCGTGGATTCCTTGAGACACCTTTACCTCTCAAGCCACCCACTCCCTCTCCTCCATCTCCATTGAGCCATTTCTCCCCCCATCCAAGAGAGGTGCATCCACAAGCTAGGGCATGGTGGCCCATTTCCACTAGAGAAGGTATAGCTTGTCTTTCATGTTTTATTTCTTTGCTTCTTATTTTCCTTTGCTTTCTAACCATTGTTTCCATTTGCAGGTTTTATGTTTAACATTGTTTTGCAGGTATTTCAATCTATTGTAGCTTAGGATTTGTTTGCAGGTCTTAGGAAGCGGAACCCTAACCCTTGTTTGCAAAGGGGTTAACCATTGCTTCTCTCTTCTTTCTATTCATAGTTTAGTTTACTGTTCTTTACATTCCATTTTTGTTTTCTGCATTTATCCATGCAGGAACCTACCCTTCTGTCCTATAGATAGAAGGGAGCCATTCCTGCCCCTGTAGCAAGGAGAAATCCCTGCTACATTACCAATGATTAAGATCTTACTAAAAGAGATGGTATTTTTTACTGAACCTATTGTCAATTACAATCCTCATCATGTTATCTCAAACATAAGAAAAGCTATGAAAAGAAATCCTTTTTGAGAATGAAGAGATTGTTGGATTAGTAGATGTTGTTAATTGGCCTGATTATCCAAAGGATGCTGATATGCAGGTGTTGCAGTTGCAACCACTCCCCCAATATTGTTTTATGATCTTAGGGCCCCCCTTTGATTTCTTAGCCTTTGATATTACTCAGACACTTTTTTCCCTTTGAAGGTTGTTATTCATGACTTGGTTTTATTATGAACAAGTTGTAAGATTTTGCACCAAGTAAAAATTCAAATTTTTTATCCAATTGTGTCAGAATAATTTTTGAATTTTCGCCGACACGACAGATAAATTTTTCCTTTTAGCCCAATGCTTTCCAGCTGATTTCATAAGATATTTTTTCCCGATGCATCGAAAGAATTTTTTCGTTTATGTCGATACAGTAGAGAAAATTCACACTTCCCATCCGATTTGTTTCAGCCTTAGGTTGCGATGTGTCAGAAAGATTTTGATTTTTTTGCCGATACTGATTTTTTCAGTCAATTTTACACTTTTTGCTCGCATCATTTGGGTTGGTCGGATTGTCATTTGAGTCGACACCTAATAGTTTCAGATGATTTCAAAAGTTAGAGCCGATGTGTCCAGCTAGTTTTCAATTTATTAAGCCAACGATTCTCCATCGAAAAGTTACACCAAAGGCTGGCCAACAACAACGGTTATTTTCTCATTTCGACGCTGATGTTTCGGTTAGATTTAGGTTTTATTTTGTTGATCAATTATTTCTTTGAGAGTATGTCGATAGGTTTTGATTGGGGCGTTCTCGGCAGTTGTCTCCGACAGTGTCGGTCTGTTGTCATTTTTCTTTCCAACGAAGGTGGCAGAGTTTATGCCTATGCATCGGCGGGTTGGTTTTCATGGAGAGTGCCAATAGTTGCAGAGGAGTCAAGTTTTTCAAAGCCGACATTGTCGGGAAGTGCTCTCTTGCGCTTGTCATTAGTGTCGTTGCGT
Organism: Pseudotsuga menziesii; assembly: GCA_001517045.1. Classification (NCBI taxonomy): domain Eukaryota; kingdom Viridiplantae; phylum Streptophyta; class Pinopsida; order Pinales; family Pinaceae; genus Pseudotsuga; species Pseudotsuga menziesii. The sequence goes on along the minus strand of LPNX011142636.1, from coordinate 16,486 downwards.
TTCAAACTTGGGCACCAATGGCGTTGTCTCGTGTGACCTAAATGCCCAACGACAACATTTAATGCTCGTTTATTTAATTTCATATATATAGCCATTGGCAATTTTTAGGATTTGTTACGGTTGGTTACAGGCGTTACAATTTGTTAAAGTCTGTGGAGAATAGCCTGTTTTGAGCATGCATTACATATTTGTGGTGGATTGCTTCCTCTTGTATGAGCGCGCGCCTATGAGGAGATTGTCATTTGGAGCCTATGTAGCATTTGGAGCCGATCCCTTCACCAACCTTCAAGCTATCCTTTCCAGGTAGGATCCAATCCTTGTCATGGATTTTTTGATTGGTAGAATGGCATTGAATTTTGGCTTTTACCGTTTTGATGAAATAGCACGTTTAGGTTTCGTTTTTACAAGGCTAGGGTTTCTCACTATGGTTTAAGTCTGTCCACCTCATAAGGTGTTTTTGGTTAGATATCCTAGCCTAGTTGTTTCTTAAGACCTCTGCAAACAACCACATTTTTTTACCTTCCTTGTTCTTGTCCAAGACCATTCATACCTCGGATATGGGTCACACAAAGCCCTGGTTGTGTAATTATAGGAATAAGATGGCCCGAGTCTTTAACCGTCATTTCCTTTCTTGGTTCATGTTCATTTATGGCGATAGAGGAATTAGAAAATCGATAAGCTCAAAAATACATTTTGTTCCTTTGGTTTTTAATCTAGGTTGTCTGTCAGAAGGGATTTTTCCCTTGTGGTCAGCTCCATGACATCACCAGTTTCTATAGACTGTATTCACGAGGGGATTTTTGAGTAGGGTTTTCAATATTTATCCATGGTTTTCCTCCTGTACCGTGTTGCATAGCATCAAGGTTTTCAAAGTATGAACTCTCAATGCATCAGTCGGAACCCACATGTGAATTAGTTTTATCGTCTTGGTTTTGACCTTGCTCTAGTTGTGGTATTTGATGATATACATAGTTTTCTACCTCGCAAGGTCATTTTTTCTATGTATGGGGAGTGTTCGGTAATATTTATTGATTATTTTTCCATAAGTGTAGATTTGGTTCTAAGATAAATAATTTTTGTTAGCTGAAGCTTTCCAATATATTCTACAAATTTACAATAGCTTTCTCTTTTCCCTATTTTGTATGTGGTTATTAATCGCAAGAATACTAAGTTGTTTTTTTGTCACAGTTTCAGTCTCCACATGATACCATGCCCAAGAAAGGAAAGAAGAAAGCTAAAGTTGCTAAGGAATAGTCTGACCTAGAAATCATGCCTAGGGTAGAAATAATTTATGAAGAAACCAAATCAGTCACCGGAGCCGATCCAGAATTCAAGTGGCAGAAGATATACCCTATTCTCCAAGATCAAAAGGTCCCTAACACAGGTTTGGAGGATTTACCCATTTTTGGAAACATATTGAGATCGGGTATTATGAAGGTATCCACACAACCGGAGTTGTTCCCTTGAGCCGAGGTGATTGGCTGGATTTTTCCTAAGGCGGATGCGAGGGATATTATCATGTATAATGCCAAAGAAAATGGTTTCACCTCTTTTACCCTTGCATACATAGCCAAAGCCTACAAACTTCCAGTCTCAGAATTCATCTTGACCGACAATTCGATAAATGGTTTGAATATTGATTATAATGGATGCGCAAAAATGATGATGACAGAGGGAAAGTCATTTCGACAGAGAGCATCTGGTGAATATGAAACCATGAGCCTGTGTACTCCATATAGGCTTGTAGCTCTGATGCTTAACAGGATTTTCAGCAGGACCAATGGGAAATTTTATAAGATTGGTTGGATACCACTAATGTATCATGTGACCATGGAAGGTATTTTTTTCAACTGGGAGGACATCGTAGCTAATAGCTTTCCTTCCTATATATCTACGGTGCTGGGAGGACTACTCTAGCGAAAAATATGAGTTCTATATGGGATCATATTTTATTGACTGTATACTTTGCCTACACCCATTCGAGAAGATGAATTGTAGATGGAAGGAGGGGAAATTGCCCATTTACACAACATACCAAATTTTATGGGCCCACAAGTATCACAGCTCTTACAAGCTCATCTGTGAGGAATTCCTAGTGCCACTTTATCAGTTGATTTTTCTTGAAGAATGTAAATGTATGTCTGAAGGTGCTCTAGAAGATATAAGGGAATATGGAGATTTTTTCTTCTCCGAAGAGGGCACTTATTTGAGAATGTACGGAGGAGCTAAATCCCCTTCACTACTCTCTAAGCATGCCACTGATTCTATAGTGCATAAGGAAGCAGTAAGACAACTCTTTTTGGATGGATTCAGGAGTTTTTTGTTCGATATGAAGAAGAAGATCTTCCCACCAATGCATTTCTATGTTGGCATTTATAAATTTTCCAAAGTTAAAAGCGCACCATATTTTGTGAAAGACTTGGAAAATTTTCATTTTGATGGGAAGAGTTTTCATAGAAACGATTCTTGGGGAAAGGTTACTGCACACGGGGCCTTTGTGAAGGTAAATTTTGAATACTCTGATCACTTAGAAAAATATGAGGAATTATACCACAATGCTTGTAATATGACTGCTCTGAACAAATTTTTTAAGAGGAAAATCACAGTTTCAGGAGGTAAAGGTAGCAGCAGTAGCATCACCAAATAGAAAATACAGGAAGACGAAGCTGCCTAGAGAGAAAAGTAAGATGAAACATGAAGGTTAGTTGAAGGAGCAAAGAAATTTTTAGCTAAGGAGGCTCAGAGAGAAAATGAATAAGAAGAATAGAGAGAAAGAGAAGAAGAAGCTGCTAAGAAAAAACAAGAAAATGAGCAGAAGCAGAAGGAATAAGAAGAAAGAATCCAGAAGGAGCCAGCTGATCGATCGAAAGAAGAAGCAGAGAATATAGCTGAGGAACTGAGAAAAAAAGAGAAAGAGGACTGGGATAGGGACAATGTGGAGTAGGATACTGTCCAAAACAACTCGGAAGATCCTCCTTCTACCTTAGGAGATATGATAATAGGAGGCCACCTCCCTATTGCTGAGTTAGGATTAATACCATTCACTCCATCTAAGCAACATGCGGTTGCATGTCTGGATAAAGTATTTTTTGATCCTAAGTAGAAAACCATTGTTTGGAGATCTGAAAATAAGTTGAGAATGGGTACCAAGCTTGAGGTAGTCACAGTTACTGAAAATATTTTCATGAAAAATACAGATGAAGATCCACAGCAAATGGCCTCAATCGGTGTCACAGCTGCATAGGAAAATGCTTACAATGTTGACAAACTGAAAGGAGACGTAGATCACTACAAATAAAAGATGGTAAAAATGAAAGAGGCCCTGATAAAAGAAAGAGGAGAAGGTCGAGAAGTGAAGAGAAATCATGATGCCACTCTTTCGGATTTAGAAAGGCTCCAGGAGGCCTACCAGGTCTTGGAAGCAGAAAAGGGGCCTTGGTACTGTCGAATACTATTATTGATGGAGAAAATAAATACCTAGAAGGTAATATTTTAGGGATAGAGACACAAAGGGCCACAAATGATAAACAAGCAAAGGAGTTAAAGGCCCGAGTTGCAGAATTGGAGGCACAAAATAGTTCTTTGGAAATTTAGCTTAAGACAACAAATGAGGGGAAAATGGATGTTACCCCTCTCCGAGAGCACGCTCTATTGCTCAGAATAAAAATATATCAAGTTCAGTTAAAACTTGCAGAAGAGGTCTACAAGATTAAGCAAGCAGAAACTAGATTACAAGAGATCTCGGTAATATCCACTGACTTCAGAGTGAGAACTCTAGAAATTGTAGAAATTATCCAAGGTCAACTGAGTTGGTTGGAGACTAATGCATAATTTATAGAAAATGTGCATCAAAAGAGTACAAATAACTTGAAGATAAAGTATGAACTCATTGATTTTAGCAGCAAGACTGCTGCAAGATTGACATCCATGGTCGGGAAAACTTTGGACAAATGCATGGATTTTTACAAAAGGGTGCTTACAACACATAAAATATGTCAAGCCTCTGCAGCAAAGAGACTTCAGGATTTTCTAGGTCAAGAAGAGCATTTGAAGTACGTTCATGACAATCTGCAGGAATATGAGCTTAACATACAGCAGCTTAAAGGACTCAATGACAAAATAGTAAAAAGTTTGGTTACACAAGCTGCAATTAACAATATCCTACTGGAAGACCAACTTAGAGTCACTCCACTAAAAGCAGCAGAGATAAAGTCATAGCTGGTTGTGCATGAAGTAACAGTCAGACTATTGGAACCTATGGACTTCAGAACTATCACCGCAAATGCTACTACATGGAAACAATTCGTTGAGAGATTGGTTAAGCCCTCCTAATCTGTTTTGTTTTATTCACATGTGTCATTTTTTGTAATTATCTTATATTATTTTACTTTCCTATTGCTAGTCACTAGAAGAAAAAATATTGTACATCGAAGAGTTGAGGAAGCCCAAAGGGAATGGGTAGCTAAAATTCATTTTGTAAAAGTATAAGTAGAGGTAGAATAGAATAGAGAAGGGGACTTTTTCTAGCACACATATGCTAAATCTTTTTTGTATGAGAACTACTTCTTTTATAATAAAGAGAACCAAGTTTTTTTCCGAAGGAAGGACTGTATGAGTTTCAAAATAGGTTGTGTGGATCATTGAATGACGAATTATTTCTATTCTAGCCCGCTGTACAATCTGTGAGATCATTCTAAACTTGCTGAATTCTTTCTATGTTTATGAATGGTTTTATTTATGTTATGAATCTTGTGCAATAATTGAGTAATGGATGTTTGAACTTAACAAAGCTATATTTGTGATTACCTTTTTTATGTATTTATGTGTAAATAATTTAACAACTATCTGTAGGATTCTACATGCAAACAATACAGTACATTGCTCATGTTAATTTTTAATCTCTGCTCCCTAGGGATAGTTTGAATAGATTAGAATAGATTATTTGTTTCTTTTCTTTCATAGAGGTGGTTGGCAAGCAATGGATTCATGTAAGGCGAGAGGTAAGAACCTGTGCAGCTCACTTGTGGCTAACTTCTCATGAGGTTCTAGTTTCAACAATCACTTGCATTTAGTTTAGGCACTTGCATTTCATATTAAATCATAAAATCATATAAACGGTGGACCGGGCCACAACCGGTAAAACTTATTTAAATGTCCTTTTAATTCTACAGTAGTCAGGCCACTAACCAGACGGATTCCCCATTCCAAATGATAAATGATCTAATTGGGAACGGTTATTGGGGAGAATCCCTATTGTTGATACCTGGGATTTTCAAGGAATCAACAACAGGAGGACTCAAATTATTCTATTAGAGAGATTTCTTTATTGTTTCTTGACATTTCCAAGTTAATTTCAGCAGCTGAGAACATCACACCTTTCTACATCCATTCAGAAAGGACTAATAAGCGAGATTTTTTAGATGCAATGGATACTGAAGCAGAACAAAAACTTGTCTAGACTTCAGATGAAGAAAAAGGAAAAAAGAAGATGAAAGTAACAGGCCCTACTTTTGAGGTGAAGGAATATGCATTTGCAGATACACTAGCTGACTCCACTTCCCAGTTCAAAAGCAAAATAGAATTGTTGGAGAAATACAAAGAAACCAAAGATATAACTTCAGAGGAAACTTTGAAGTTGTATTCAGAGGTGAGGAATATTTACAATCAAGATGTGTCCCTTGTTTATGTTCGAGATTATGCCCATAATAATTTGAACTTGGCCTTGGAAAGTAAGAACAAAGTTTCCGAAATGAAGATGAAATTGGAAGATATCCCTATTCCTAACATGATACATTTACACAAGCAAACAGGGGATATTTTTTTTACTGATTTGTTAAAATCCACTTTGAGATTGTCAAAGTTGTAGACTACTAAAAGAAAAATTGAAAATTAGTTGAGACAGGAAAAGGTGGAGAACAAGGCCCACCAGACACAAATAAAAAAGTTACAGACATATCTACTGGCTACTGAAAGCCAAGATGAAAAGGGAGTTGGAATACATAAGTTGTTAAATGACAAAGAGAATGCTATCTAGCTATTGAAAAAGAAATTGAATATACCTTCTACACAACTGATACAGGGACTTGAATTAGTTGAAAGAGAGAAATAAAAGGAAAGCAGGAATAATGAGCTCACTGATTGCAAAGCTAAATTATTGAAATTTGCTGATAAATAAAAACAGTGGCAGAAAGACATGGCCCTAGTGGTAGAGAGTGAGAAAACCATGAAATAAAAGTTTTGTGAAATGGAAATAAAGTTGCAGGGGGGGGGAGAAAAAGAATTACATGACAAGGAGAAATAATTAGAATTCAAAATTATTCCTCCTGTAGCTGAATCCAATGAGAAAAACATTGTCCAGGCTATGTCACAAGTTATCTTAAAATATTTACAGTTAACTGGATTGATAAATCAAAATAAAAACCTAGAAAAGATGACATGACAAGGAGAACAAGAGAGGAAAACTTGGGAAGCTGAATCTGAAGCTTGGGAGGCCAAATTCCAAGATTTGCAAACTAAAAATGATAAAATCATGAAGTTGGTAACTGGTCAAGCAAAAGTGCAAGGTTCAAAGCATCTCATTTGGGATAATATAATCAAAGAAACAGATAATTTCAGACCCTACCTGGATTATATATTGGATAAGGAGGCAGTGATACATTCATCTAGGAAGATGATGGCAATAGCAAGGGAAAAATTGAATAAGAAACCATTTGACTATGCCAATAATTCCATCAACTTTTTGAATGTCTTGTCAGAGGATGATTTAAAGATGAAAAACATCAAGGATAGAATCTCAATTATGACTTGGGCCAGGAAAGTAGTATATAAATCACCACTTAGACACAGTTCAGGCCAAGGTTGATATTATGGCACATCAAGTAAATATTTTCATTGATATGTTTAATCCTTTATTTAAGAAAGGAATCCCTTTCTTTTGGGAAGAGAAGGGTGCAATGCTGACTTAGAAGGAGTACCATGGAAGGCTTATTGAATGCATGTTAGATCACGCCAATTTTGCTGACATGAACCAATCATTGTCTGGCAAGGCGATTGTCGATAAATTGGCTGATGAATTTGAAATATTTTTTTATTTTAAAGAGGAGTGTGCACATATACATAACTATTCTTACAGGGACCATATTGAGTTGTGCATGCTGGAAAAGGAGATGACCACCTTGGAGTTTCCATCTCCAAACCAGTGGAAAACAATAGAAAAATTTGGGAGAACCAAATACACGTTGCATACTTGAAGACCTAGAAGATCATGGAGCATTAAAATATGAAGAATAGTTATTAGGAACTAGTTTATTTTCCTAGAAGTTCTTATTAGTTAAGAAGTGTCAATTGACACATGTAAAGGCGGTTGTGCCTATTTTTAGTAGTTAGTTTTATTTTCGGTTCATGGAGCAATGTATAAGAACCTCTAAGTTGTATGGAAAAAGGGTTGGAACCCACGTGATTTTGAGTTATGTACTTTGAGACCTATTTTTAATATAAATTGTAGAGCCAAATGCTGGCCTTTCATCAAATATTCATGTGTTATGTCTAATTACAGTCTGTACTTTCTTTACTTGTGGATATTTTCATGTTTTACCTTCCATTATGTTTTCTTTCATGTCTGAAATGAGATTTTAAATGGTTTAGAATTCATACATGTTTATGCTCTGTCTATTATTTCAGATATTCACAAATCCTTTCAACTAAAATTAATGTAGAATTCATCTTATGGTGCTCTATATTGATGGACTGCTATTGTTTCTTTCATATCACCATACAATCAGTATTTTGACTATAATTGCATAACTATATTGCCTTTGATTGAATTTTTATGCAAATAGATTTGTTTTTCATTTATTATACATTTCGACTCCATAACCTAATGTTAATTGCCTTGTTTCAACCAAGACTACAATATGAAACCTTTATTTTATTTTTCATACCTGACCTTGTTAAAAATCAATGAGAGATCCCTATCTAGAAAGGAAAAGGCCAGTTTTCTTTCGTAAAGTGGTTCTGTTGTTACCTTGAGATTGCCTTCTATAACATGGGGTAAAATTTGAATGCTAACAACCCTGAATTATTTTGGGATCCCATACTCCCTTAGTTCCCTGATTGTCATAGGTTCATTGGCCACCTAGGAATCATCTGGTTCATGTGCATCTTCCTTCCAAATCAACACTTTTTGGGTCCAAAACCTGTGGGACATCCATAAGGTAACCACTAGACCCTATACTTTGAAACAATTCTTGAACTTTCATGCTTAAAATTGGTTTTTGTGAGAGCCACGACTGTCAATGATCTTTCCCTTGGGGAAAAAAGCAACAATGTTGTCTTTCCTAAGAGACAAAGCACCCCTTACACTCTTTCCCCTTTTCAGGGAGTGCATCGATGCACCTCCTGAAAGGGAAAAGAGTGTCGTTCAGGGCACGTCTTTCTGTTTCAAAAATCCTCCTAAAACTCTAAAAAAGCATGATAAAAACCAAATTTTCAATAGTGAAAAGGAAGGGTAAGGGGTAAGATATTGCCTGCTTCTGAAAAAGCAATGAATGGTTGCTAGTAGCCCTCGAAATCTATGTTATGCATTCCTCTCCTAAACGTAATTTTTACTCTAACACTATGGTAAAAAACACAATGGTTAATTTTTTTTCACTATTTCACTATTTATATGTTTTTTTAATTTTTAATTAAAATAATTAGTGGAATATTTAAATGTTATGGGTATTCATTATGTTTTTCCTATAGTTTTCACAGTGAAAGTATTCTAACATCCTTTTAGAGGATTTCAAGGCATTATTGGGAATTTTTTGTTGCGATCGAGTTTCTTTCTGTCTTTTTCACACTCTAAATTAAGTTGAAAAAGTACTAAGGGCCTTTTATACCCTTGGCGTGCTTGTTAAAAGTCCATTTAAAAGGTATCAAGTGTGATTTTACCGCTTTTTTGGACTCATTAAAATGGATTACGAAAAAGGAAAACTCCACAGCGTCATCTTTAAGCTCTTTTCAGACTCCCTAAATGAGAAAAGATTTCCAAGTGAACTTAATTTCTTTCACGCTTGTAAAAATACTTGAAAGGTCTTCTTTTTGGTGATGATTTACATATTTTTCGGATCGATTAGAATCATTTACAAAAAAGGTATACTCCAGTTCTTCGCAACTAGAATAGTTCTCCTAGGTATCAGTGTTACGGAGAGAAATTCCTATGGCTTGGGGTACCACAACAGACAACTTTGACTCCAGAAATCAATCTTTCCCAATATGCAATAGAAATAAAATGTCTAACACTAAAGGATCAGACCTCGTACCTTATTCTGGACGGTTGAAGTAGATCCCCATTGAGATTTCCAATCTTCAGCTTGAATTGATATAATACTTCCTCAACAACAAGTAAACAAGACAAGCATACTATATATCATGGTGTTAGATCTATTCTAGCATATATAATCAATAATGTAACAACATTTGACATATTCCAATGGATACAATATTTAATCAAATACACATCATTGGACAGGAAAAGATAGTTCTTATTAATATAAATCAGATATTACAAGATAGATACAACCTTCGACGGCACGTCTATGAACGGGAGAAACTGAATCCCCCACTTGGGTATCCACCACCTCAATCCTCCATCTCACAATAGCAAGCTCACTAGAAAAAGGCAAGCTTGGGAAGAACACAAAAATGCTCCAAAGGGACAAAGGGATGCAGACTCAAGTATAAATTCTGGCAACAATGGACTATAGTTTCTTTGCTTTCAATCTCTCTAAATGCCTTCAATGTACCAAGGGGTTCCTTATATAGCTTCACAAGGGATAATGAAGGGTCGAATCCGAGCGATCTCAAGGCATATGGAAGGCCAGGAGTCGAATGAGTCGGATCCATGTCAAGGAAAACTCCAAAAGGATTTGGATTATGCACACATCCTGATGTACGTGGTTATATTGGTCAAACCTGCGTATGTACGCGGTTATCGGGTAAAAATCCACGTATATCATTTTTCATATAGTTTTAGGGATGATCAAGGAAACATCAAAGGATAAAAAATAGTCCATGGGGTCTATAGAGTCTGCAGTGGGACAGGGGAAGGCCATACAAAGTGTGATTCACCTAGAGTGGTGAAATCCTCTATAATAGATGCCTCCTAATGTGTGAGGTCAGAGGGGTCATACGATGGCCGAAATACATTATAATTCCATCCCAGAAGTGGAGTGATGAAGGATCCCAAATGGAAGACCAGCCACCCAATCAGCATAGTACAATGATACAACTCTGCATATAACTACAAGTACATATAGCAGTCTCGGATACATAAGAGTACAATGGCCATGAATAGGCATAATACACGATATCACATATGTGGTCATCGCCACGTACAATATACATAGATCAGAATCTCCATGATGAATATATACAAAGGACCATGATCTCCAAAATGGCTGAAGATATACAATAGATCAAGATCTCCATAGTGGCTGGAAATGTCTGACATACACTGGAATGAAGTCACGAGAGCTGAAATCTCATGAACACTGGCACGATCAAGGAGGTAGCATATAAGAGATTCCACTAGTCTGGAAGGTATTCTACACAAACCACTATGAGTACATGTCCTACTATGTAATAGAGGTGTCGAGGTCGAACATAGTAGTCCATCGTCTGATTACTGGTCATTGATGTATACCGTTAACAGACGCGAGATTACCCACCGATAATGAAAATGGGAATCAAGGTACTAGAGTGCAAACTAACAAGTGTGAATAGATGTGTTGAGGTTGAACACTTGATAGAATCCATCGATCAGGGGACATTGATGTATTCCCAAGAAACTATCGATGGCAAGAGAACCTGCCACTAATGACTGCAAGTCTCATGGCACTCAAAAGGACTCTAGATTCCAATCCCAAAATAAATGATTTGAATTCGATGGGATGAAATCCACTGGAAGGAGGGCATTAAGGCATCCCCCATCATCCAACACGAGGTACTTAGCAAGGCTATATAATGTGGAAGAACTCGATCATAAGGTGCACGAACCAGTAACTGTACCGGGAATGGCCGACATGCAAAGTCAAGATAACTGAGGAATGGCCGACACAGGTTTCAACTTACTTAGAACAAGAGCATAATGGCGTATGGTGACTGAATGAAGGAAGCATAGACTCGATATACAAACTGGGACATCTCTGTGACACAGGAGGCATCAACAAAGGCTCGATAGGGACTGGAAGCTTAACCAGTCAGTGGAGATAAACTCAGCTAAACGAGTACAGCTCCTAAAGTCAAACTATAACCCAACCAATGGATGTGATATATAGTGCTCTGTTCGAAGGCGAATGTTAACACCCAAAAAGGGTTCACTACCTCATCTACCCCATTACATGGCTCATTTGTCCATTTTCCTACCATATTTCCATCAAAAACCCATAAAACCATCTGAAAAGCCTCCAAAAGGCCTAAAATGCCTCCAAAAGACCATAAAACCCTCTTTTCCTCCAAAAATTATCCAAAATTCCTCCAAAAAAGCAAAAGTCCCCAAAAAGGAAGAAAAAATATAAAATAATGAGGAAAAGGAGGAAAAAACCCTAAACAGCTGAAACCCTAACCCTAAACCAGCACTCCACCACTATAAATAAGTGATGGAGACCCCTTATTCAAAATCCACAATCACAAGTATCCTGCCTCTGCCAAAATTGCTCTTGAAACCCTAGCTCACCATTGAGCTACTTTCACTGTGAGAGCCCCCTTTTGGCCCATTTCCACCATTGGAGAAAGAGAAGGAGCAGCTGGAGCTCGGAGTAACCTCTCGGATTAGCGCAACGGGCTTCACCAACCTCCACATTGGAGGTCAGATCAATAAAAAATCATTCTTTACTTTTTACTGTTTTGCTTCATGAACATGTTTAGATTAATTTTCATTACTGTTTAGCATCTTTTATTTCACATATTATTGAACTGCTACTAAGGAATCCATTGTCCTTAGTAGGTGCTCATTCGCACAAGCTAGGGGTAAAACCCTAGCAACAGTTTTGGCGACTCCGCTGGTTTTTTAATTTATTTTATTTCCTGTTTTGTCCTTTCGGCTGTCGTTTTCGCCCGCTGTAAACCGTCATTTTTTTTTCACAGTCGCGTTCCAACCATGTCTTTCCAGCCCTTAGCTGCGACCCGACCGCGCCTTTCCAGCTCTTAGCTGCGACTCGCCCGCATCCTTTTCCCTGTTAGCTGCGCTCCGACCGCGCCTTTTAGCCATTTTACCCGCGTCCTGACCGCGCCTTTCCAGCTTTAACCCGCGACCTGAGCGCGCCTGTTTCTTCCAAACCCGCGGTCCGCCCGCGTCTGTTCTCCAGAAACCCGCGACCTG
>LPNX011142623.1:0-20147 GCA_001517045.1 Pseudotsuga menziesii | reverse complement strand
AAGGCTGTCACCTTGTTCTTGACTCCTCCGTTTAGGCTCAACTCCTAACGAAGCCAAGGGGGGTAGACCCTATTAAGTTACTAAGGCTAATTACTTTAGTATCATGGTATTAAATTGAATAAGTTGCTTAGGAGTTTGAAATTAACAATTGCGAACTACAAATGACAAGATGAAAAAATAAACACAAGTAAGCACAATGATGACACACAATATATATATCGAAAGCAGTAAACAAATAACCAATGCCTAAAAATGGAGTTGCAAAATGATTAAATGTGTTTGCATGTGCTTGGAGTGAATGTTTTGCAATTGTCTCTTGGTACGTTTTAAGTTAATATGAAAAATGAGTGGATTAAATTAGGCGAAGGGGGAATCCAGATATACCCGAGGGGTACTTGGAGTATGTCCAAAAATAAAACCTTCACGGCTACCCGCAAGGAATGTGTGGGCCGAATGGAGTCTCTGAGACTGTGTTCATAATACACTCGCTAGGGTGTAACAGAGATCGACGCCTCGAGGTCACTGTCCAGGAGTTCCCACTTCCTTTGGGTATTTTGCCACCGCTTACGGTTTGTTCGAGACGTTGGATTTTCGCCTGATGGTGGTTAATTGGGGAAAGTGAAACCTAATTAATCTAGTCACTCGTTGCTTTTGATACAGCTTGGCTCATCAGACGAACCGCGGCCAAAATGTAGAGCATACACACCGGAGTCTTTGTAATTTTTAGTAAATTTTAATGGATGTGTTTTTATTAGAAAGAAAACCCTCCAAGAATGTCTTTCGGTTCAAGTGGACCTCAATTGGGGAATCAAGGAGGGGGTTGATTTTAAATTGATTTATTGCAGAAATTAACTATAAATAATGAAACAACAAAAATAAAACAAACCACAGGTTCTCTAATTAAATCTACCACGATCATCTTTCCCCTTTCGGTTCTATCGGGATTCGTGGGGTAAGTATTCAAGTTACTTTGAATTTATAATATGGAAGATATGATGAAACTAATCAAAGTAAACTATTTTGCATAAATAAAACTAATTTAGAGCAAAAAATAGAAAAAATGCAAAAAGAAAAACAAGACGCGAATCCCCCCAAGGGGGTGGGGAAAGGGCTTGAAAGAGCCTATTCAAAATTATTTTTTATTACCAGCAGTTACAATATCAACAAACTGATATAATGCCTCTTGGTTCTTATACAGAACGAACCCAAGAGCTTACAAAGTGCAAAAATTAAAGATTTCGAGAAAAGGGGAGCCCCTCGGGGGTTCCGGATGGCCCAAAACTCACTTTTCGGACAGCACCTCCTCCTCTTTATGTTATACCTGCTAAAAATCAGCGAGCTTATTAAAATTAAATATGCCCAAAAGCACTTTGAAAGTACCTTTGGGTCAACACACTTTTAACTGAAAACAACTAAGTTAAAACTAGTTAAAAAAATGTGAAAAAGAAACCAAGGAAAGCTTCTTGGCTTTCCTTTTGGGCAGCCAATATGATGTGCACTAATTGCTGGATTTGTCTTTTAAATTACGATAGAAAAAGTGAATGAATGTGTTGAGGCCTGGAAATTCGCAGGCGGCAACAGTAAGGGATTCTCCCCAATCAGCGTTCCCAACTAGCCTGCTGACTGTTTGGTATAGGGAATCTGTCCGGTTTACGGTCCGGCTACCGTAGGTCAAAGTAACAAAAAAAAGGTTTACCGGTTGCGGCCCGGTCCATCGGAATTTGTATTTTGACTTAATGTATGCAATGCATATGCCTACCTTAACCATGCAGGGTGATAAAGATGCAAGGAACGACACAATGTGCTGCGCAGGTTCTTACCTCTCGTCTTATGTTCATAACACCTAAACCACGTATGCAATCAGGAAATAAAACAACTAACAATCTAAACACCTAACTATCTATCCCCGGGGAGCCAGAAAAGATTATTAATTAGTAATGCATTATCTCCATGTATGGTAAACACAATTACAGGTAGCTGATATTTATGTCTACAACACATGGATCAGAATATATTCTAACAATCAGATAGCTAACTATTATATGAAACACAAGCATTACTCTAAATGAATTTTCCACAAAACAAATCGGAAACCATTCAACAAGACATAAGTCACTGAGTTAGAATGATCTCACGATTATGGACACAAGCCGAAAAAACAAAGTAGTTCATCTTTTCGCCATCCATTTAGTAGCATTTGGAAACTTCACATATCTTTCTCCAACAGGGAAACTAAAATCTTTATTGCAAAAGGAAGTAGTTCTTCTTACAATAGTTCCTCCAGTCTTACTGGGAAAAAGCCCTTCTTCTGTCTATCTTCCCTAGTTTTATACAAAAAGTAAAATTGGTTGGGTTGCCCAAAGTGACCTTTGGGCTTCCCAACGTTTCAATTTCCTACAACCTTTTACACATTATTTAAATATACAAAAGTTTGACCGGTCCTTCTCATGAGGAGGGTCCCGCTTGGTCTTCCAAGAACTTTCTCCAGGCTGCTGCTTCAGCAGCGAGACTCTCAAACGAGTTAGGTTCCAGGAACTGAATGTTCAGTTCGAATTTGTCAGCTTGCTTCCGAATGGCCTTAATTCTGGCCGTGTTCAAACGTACCTGTTCCTCCAAGAGCTGTATACTAATGGCTGCATGGCCTATTTCATTTCTGAGGATTGGTTCATCAATAGCTCTGATGCATTGCACTTTGGCTTCCTCATATTGTTGCCTTTTCTGCAACATTTCTGCAAATGCATCATGAGTTGGGAACTCTTGTAGTCTCTGCTCAGCTTCTGCCTGACAACGGTTGTATGCTACCAGGGCTCTCCTGAAAAATTCTGCGCATGCTCCCTTCGTTTTCTTGACATTCTTCTGGAAGTCTTCTGCAGTGTTGACGACGAATTCTATCAGGTCATGGTCCCGTTTCAAAGCTTGTCTATCTTTGACCACTAGCTCAGTTGGGACTTCTTTGTCATCCTCCACCCTGGTTATCCTTGAAGTCAGTACTTCAAGTATGTCTTGTGACCTGTCCACAAAATAAGAAGCTGTGTCTAAGATCTCATCCAGTCTGCCATCAACCTGGAGGAACTGACATCTTTCCTCCTCTAGAGCAGTTTGCAGGTATAACACCTTAGCTTTATGAGCCAAGATGTGTTCTTTAACTGGCTGCAGATCAACCTGTTGTGCCTTTACTGCTTCTAGTTGCTTCTCCAGTTCCTTAACGCGCTCAGTATTGGATTCATATATGATATTTTGCTGCTCCATCAGGTCTTCCATCTTTACCCTCAGCTGCTCTTTTTCATCCTTTAAATTTTGAATCTCCTCTTGTGCTTTCCCCAGGGCTTCTTGTGTCGTTTCTTTCATCTGTACTTCTTGCTGAATGGCGTGGATTTCGCTCTTCGTGGCCTCCATTTCTTTAAGCACATGCTCATACTTTCTTTTCAGCCTATTGCCTTCCTCTCTTTCCCTTCTCAGGGTGTCTTTAAGCTGAGAGGAATTTTTCTTGGTTGAATCTATCTCCTTCATCATTCGATCCACATTATCCTCCGTAGCGTCTATTGCTGCCTTTCCAGCCCTTATGACAAACCTTGGATCTTTATCTGTCCCGACCATCACGGCTTTATCCGTTATCATTGTACTAGCCATTCCTTCGGACCCTATCTTTTGCTCAATTCTCCTCATAATCCTTTTGGTAGCCCTGTCATAGTATACTGTGCTAAAATTAGGGACTTCTTCCCCTTTTTTTTGTGCAAAGGGTACTAACTGAAGCATGGGGGTTGTAGGAGTGATAGTAGTGAGCACTTGCAGGGTCTGCACCTCAAGGTTTTCCTCACCCTGACTTTGTTCTGGTGGTGTTTCAGAAGCTGATTGTTGTATCAATTTTGTCTTTTCAGCTTCCTGTTTTCGAAGCTCTTCATCCAGCTTTCTCTGGGCTTCCTCAGCTGCTTGCCTAGCAGCTTCCTCTGCTTCTCTGGCTGTTTCTTTTACTCTTTCGGTTGCATCCTGGGCAGCTTTCCTCTTTTCTTCTTCTCCTTTCCGGAGCCATTCTGTAGCCTCCTTTTCTAGTCTCTGGGCCTCTTCTCTCATCCTTTGGGATGCTTCTTCAGCCTTAGCCTGCTCATCCTTCTCTTGTTCAGATCCCTTCCCACCTTTGGTGGAGTGCTTCGGTTTGAACCTTTTACTGAGTGCTGTCATGTTCGGGGCTCTTCTGAACACGGAGTCATCCTTGTCGAAATGATGGGTGTACTCATAAAACACCTTGTGCTTTCTGCAATGCTCAGCCATTCTTTCATGAGTGTCATTTCTCCTGAAGGTCATCTCCCCAAAATGGAACTTCTCTAGTTCCTCTATAAATTCGGGAGCTTGTTTTACGTTAGCGAAACTGCAGCTGCCTAACTTAAATGGTAAGGGTGGATAAACAGCCTTCTTTTTTTGAAATAAGAAATGACCAACTCCGTCAATAAAAACCTGTCTAACAGCTTCCTTATGGATTATGTAATCTGTTGCATACTTGGGCAGCAGATAAGGTGTCCTTGACCCACCAAACATTCTAAGATACATCCCATTCTCGGTCAAGAAATAATCACCATATTCTTCTATTACCTGCATAGCTTCTTCAGACATGCAGTCACATTCCTTTCGGAAGATAAGAGTGTGCAGAGGCATAATAAAATGCTCACAGATTTCTCGATAATAACTATGGTATTGATGAGCCCCCAGTAGCTTAAAGGCTGCATATACGGGCATTCTGTCCCTGTCCCAAACACATTTGAGCCCGGGGAAGGGCTGGTGGCATATTATGCAGTCAATCAGGATCGAGCTCATATAAAACTTGGATTTTTTCTGTTGTACTCCTCCTTTTGCTGCAGCTATACAAGAAGATAGACTACTAGATACCAGGCTGGACCAGTTGAAGATGGTTCCTTCTGTGGCCACATAGAAAATTAGGGGTATCCATTCGAATTTGAATAATCTACCATTAGCCCTCCCGAATATCCTATTCAACATTAGAGCTATGAATCTGTACGGGGCTCTAAGGGTGGCTGTGTCATAATCTTCAGTAGCTCTATGTCTATAGAGCTTCCCTGGTAATAGCATTCTCCTTATGGTTTCTATCAAATCCATCCCGAGATTGTCCAACCACTCATTGGACAAGAAAACTTGAGGCTCAGGCAAGTGGTAAGCTAAGGCCACATATCCAGGGCTAAAGGAAGCATAGCCCTGACCTTCAACATTACAGATAAGCATTGAACCATGGTTTGTGTGTGGCAGGATCCACCTCATCAACTCAGCACATGGAAACATCTCTGGCCTGGTGGCAACCTTCATAATTGCAGATTTTTCTATGTTTGCGTAGATGTGTTCCTCCTCCAGGCCCATATCTGGGACTTCCCTGCGGGAAATCAGCCTGTGTATGTCTCCCCACTTATACTCAGGGTCCACCCCTGTGACACACTGTGTATCCTCATATATGTACTCAGTTGGTAGGACAGCCCTCTATTGCTGTTTGTTCTTCCATCACAGGGGCCTTCTTTTTCTGTCTTCTGGACATTTTGAAATCCTCCTGCAATGTAAAACATCATGATATTAAACAATTCAATTTTGTGAACATTAAGAAGCAGTTTATTCTTTTCCATTGTCTATGTGACTATAATGATATCAGATATAGGCTCTTCAAATTGAAGGATCTGACTAGTCATGCAATCTTTTGAGCTGTGCTATTGTCTTGCATCAATGTGTAAGTAAGAAAGTGACCCTCACATGCATGCACCACCAATCTATACACTGACTATTTGAAACTATCAGCACAACGACTTAGACTACTTCTGCAATATAGCGAGCAAGGTCCTAATGCTGCGGGATTACAATTAGAATTATTTATCCCATGGCCTATTATAAAAAATACATGATTTCACAGGATGCCATTTTAAATAAATGATATGCGGTGCAAATACATAACTCTCAAATGCGGGCACATGACTGCAAAAGATTCGAATTCAAACATGGCTCTACGGTAAAACTCATGTTATCGCGGGTATGGATTTACATTGTTGCGACTATCAACCGCGGGATTCCAAAACAAATCCTCGCACAAGGGAACCCCACCAGCGTCATTACTCATTCTACCCCCAAAACTTTGAATAAGGACTGCGGCACGACCCTAGGGTTTCACGGTGGCCGACAATGGCGAACTGCGCAGCGCAGAGGCTAAGGTTAGGGCTCGAGGAAAGGGAAACGCATAGGGGAATCGACCAACCGGGTGTCTATCATGAAAAATCCGGTGAAAACCCCATCCAAGACGTTTAAGGACCTCATCATACAAGAACTGAACTAGGTGCTGGCGGCATAACGACCGCCTGCACCTGTCTTCCTCTACTGCTAAGTGCGAACTAAAACGGAGGATGCAAATGAAACGCGGGCTTTTAAAGAAACCTCCCCCCCCCCTCTAACCGCACAAGCTATCCAACCGCAAAATGATAAAACACGGGTGCAACTACTGGGGAAACGAAAACGACAACCCTAGCTGCGGTTATAAAACCCCGTTTGTGAGCGAAACGGAACTATGGGCCGTAATTTGACATTACTCCACACAGCATAAGTCGCCTATACCAAACCGAGAAAAAGAGGGTAAAGATCCTACCTGGCAGTAGCGCACAACTGAAGCGGCGACAACGAAGGAGCCTTCGATCAACAGCTGGACACAGGTACCGGTACGATGCTTCCACAAGACTCGCGAGCTCGACAGCGTTGACAGCTTGGGCGCGATAAAACAACAATAAAAAAAAACCAAAAAACATGCCCCCGTATATATAAAAACCTCACACGTGCGACAAGTCAACTCAGTCGGGGCGTATATGAAAGTCTTAGTCGGGCAACCAAACTCAGCCCTCTCCGCAACGGCGGACCGTCCTTAGCATAAAAACACCCGCAACGGAAAACATAAGTCATGTTATCAAGAGCTGCAGTCGAGTGGCGGCCTATATTGGTCGGACGACCAAGAGTTCGGCCACCCCCGCAACAGCGGATGCAACGGGGAAGTCAACACTCTACAAGGCTCCGATACACGTAGTCGGCAGTAAACGAAAACTTTGGAGTCCCCAACGACCCGCAACGGCGGAGACGGAAGTTTTAATCCCCCTCCGATGCGGAATGAAAACATGTCCGCAACATAAAAGAAACGTCCACTCCCCCGCAACGATAAAACAAGACCTCCATCCTCCGCAACAGTCGGCGCGAAACAAACAGTCGGGAGCCGGAACACACCCGCAACGGCGGCCCGGACACGAAAAATAAGAGCTGAAGAACACCCGCAACGGCAGGACAGTCAAAAGAAATACCTCCCGATACAAGCAAAATTTGCGATAAAAGCCTTAAAAGTTTTGAAAAACAGCAAGAAGCCCAATTTAAGATGAAACTCAAGGCATGAAATGAGGAAAACCAAGTGATTTGTGGCAATCAAAATGTCTGGGAGACGCTTAAAAAAAAAAAACAAAAGCCAAAATCAAATAGGCTGAAAACAAGAGGAAATCTGACTAATTCAAAGTAAAGGGAGGGTCCCAAAATTTTAGAATTTTGGGAAAATTGTTGTAGCTGCAACAGAATGCAAGCTATAGATTTCCTTTAAAATGCCATGCAAAAGACGATTTCTTAATGCCAGATCTATGATGCTTATGGAAAACTTTTGAAAAACAGAGATCTAGCTTTTTGAATACTTATGTATGAGATCTAATGAGATATTTTGCATATGATAAATTAGAAGCTAATGCATAAACAAAGTAATGAAGAAGATTTTTTTTTTTTTAAAAGAGAAGAAGAGAGAAGGTTGGTTTGTTGTTTGAATGGAACAAGCTGAAAGGAGGCCCTTTTGTGGAGTGTTGAGGGACAGAGTCTTGAGCTCATTGGACAAGGAATAACATCAATCTTGATTCACACCTTCATCCGATTGGGAACCTGCAACTAAATAACACAAGCCTGCACAACACTTCGTGAGATCTGAATATAGATGTATGAAACAAAAAATGAAAGATCATGCAAAAATAATCTTATTTAAGAATATAACTTAAATTCTTGAGCATACATAATATGAATAAACAAGAGCAAGTAATCTTACATGCCTAGTTTACACCCTTACTTGATTCAACCGAATCCTTGAAGCCAGAATACAAAGTAGCACAAAATTAGAAAAAATTTGCAATTACCACATTATCAGCATGACACTAGGAATTCACACAAACACATGCACTACATGGTATAGTCTCCAAAGCTTCTTTATTCATAATGAAAATATAGCAGTATTACAATGGCAACAACTCTTCAATCCAACTCTAACTAGCTTGGAAAGGAGGATACTGTGCTTTATTTATAGCAAAAACTGAAAACCTAGCCTAGAGGGGGCACAATTCCCAAGGAGAGAGGGACTGCAGCTGCATGAAGAGTCAAGCCAAGCTTGATTTGAGTCTATCTGAGTCTGACTAAGTGTAACTGGAAATCAGAGAGCTGATCGGACTGACGCATCAACCAAATCACATCCAAATGAGCCCACACGTGTGGAGGAGAGAGAGAGGGTGCAAATCCCAAGAATGCATGTTGTGGTGCACTCCCTCTTCAGCCCAGATCAACCCCTTCTGTCAAGGAATAGTCAACTCTAGTCAATCCAAAGCCGATGAGCCCGATTTCAATCAAATCGGAGCAAATCCCACTGATTTAGGAATTTGGATTTTCTCCATTATTTAATTAATTTATCAATTAAAATAATCAATATTTGATTTTTAGGGTTTTTTGACCTGAGTGATGGGAAAATCACTCAAAACTCAGGAAAAGTGGGTTTATGGGTTTACCGGGTGCATTCAGTTAGAAAATGAGCACCCCTATGACTGAAACTAATTTATGAGCCCACTTTTATTACAAGACCAATTTTTCCAATTAGGCTATTAAAAAATAGCCTAAGTTTTGCGAAAAAATTAAAATTAAAAAAAAATTTAAAACCTAGGGGGACTTAGACATGTTCATATGACTCAACCATAATGCCTAGCATGTTTATACATTGACACACAGACTCTAATAACCTCAATAGGCCTAAATTCCAAGCCGACCACCTCAACTTTGGAGGTATTGAGTGGAAAACTCAGAAATTATCAGTCATTTATTCAACAACCAATAATAACCAAGGGAAAAAACACTCTGGCCTGATCGGATTGACAAATAAAGTCCAAAAGACCCAGTCTTTTACAGACACTACCATGCTAGAACATTTTATTACAACTCCCTTACGGGGTATGAACATGTGATATAGTACAACAAGCACTTCCCAGAAGCAATTCTGAAGGTCTTCTGAAGTCCGAACAAATCATCTTTGTCTAGTTCACCAGGCTCACTTGATAACATCGACTAAGTACAACTTAGGTGGTAACATTTGGCTCCAACTGTGGGACATGTGCTCGATCTGGTCATAGGGAAAGGAGAGGATACGAGAACACCCGAATCTCTGGTTTCTATACCCTGTAAAAACATCTCAACTTGACAAGAAAACCTCAGTAGCACAAGCTTTATATAAAATCAAAATGAACCATTAAGCTGATTTATTTAAACAAATAAATGTACCTAACTAATGAAAGAAAAGTTTTGTTATAGCTAAGTACAAAATAGAAATGAAGATAAATGCTCTCTTTCAAGGAGCTTGTTTTCCTACTCTAAGCATGATATAAAAAAGAGTTAAGTGTAATCAGAAATCCAATGTAACCACCTAAGTATTTTATTAACATAATTTTTTTTTGCCTTGTCTTTGGTTACCAGCCAAAGTAAGGATATTATTTTCAGAAAATGCAATCCTGTGTGATGATCCGGAATGGGCGGGTTGGATGGGAAATCATAGACACGAATAATGTTGTCAAACTTCTTCCCAAACTGGTAGGTGCTTGCGCAAGCTGCTTCTATCCATGACTGGATAGGGTTGATATACAAATCAGAATGATGAGGCAGATTGACTACACCATCATACCGATCATCAAGGCTCACCGGATGATAACTCATTGTATAAGCTCCAAGCGACTCCAAATCATAAGGAAACTCTATATGTGAAGATGATAGTTAAGACTGATATTCCACTAACTGCATCACATCTGTCTTTTCACAACACTGCTTCTCAATGTCTTCATTATTGATACCTTTGTACAACTCTGAATGATATGACTCTAAATGATCATATAATAGTTTTGAATGCTCCTCTTCCATACTAGGATTTTCCGAGGTCTCCAGATCCACGCTTCCTTATATGGAAGTATAGTAAATTGGACTTCCAAAAATTTCTAAATAGACACTCCCTTTGCTGGATATAGCATAGATGAGATTCTCAATAAGATATTCACAAAAATTCCAATAGTCATCACTGCCATCTATGTCAGATGTGATGGATTCTCCATTGCTGATATCGCATTCTAATATCAAGTTCTCTTTGTCTTCATTACTGATACCGATATATGGCTCAGACTGATCATATGGATAAACTGCATGCTCCTTTTCCATATCAAAATTTCCCAAGGCCACAAGGTCTATGCTCTCTCCTTTAGATATGCCATAGACAAGAGAATCAACAAAACCATCAAAAGTTTCTGGTTCATCATTTTCCTCATAGACTGGATTTTCCATGAACGTCCAGGACTCCTGTTCAACATCTTTGTCGGACATAAGGGAGTCTTCGTCACTTGTATCATGCTCCAAGTTATACTTGTCCTCATTTTCATACTCATATTCTTCAAAAAAATGGGAACAAGGCAGTGAACCTTCCAAACTGTCACCATTATATGGAGAACAGGTAGGAGTCCCATCATGCACATTACGATTTTCATCATAAGTTTCACTATAAGATTCTGCAATGGTTTCATCCTTAAGTAGATCTGGAGTACAATTGTGATCATCATCACTAAAATAATCATGAAAGCATTCCCAATCATCACTATTCTCTGTTGATGTTACACAAGGAGGGTCTTCAACAATTATTTCAACTAATGGCTCTTCATGCATAGACTCAATGGGATCATAATGGATTTATGAATGTTGAGTGTTGTACACCATGTTGATACTACATATCTCAGGATATTCCGTATGAAACTTTTTCCAAGGAAAGAAGTACTTCAAATTGGTCTCAATGAATGATTTAGCATCGAATGATTCAATATCATTCCCATCATAATGCCACTGCTTCAAAAATATTTCAAAGAATTTTGAAAGGGAAGTAATAGATTTCTCAAGAAAACACTCATGAAGCCAACATGAGGCGTCCCCTTGCAGAGAATGAGAAAACATCGGCCATCATATGATCCTCATGTTGAATGTTGTTTTTACTCATATGTGACAGAAAAATCATAACATGGAATCTAGCTGAGTGATTATTATCATCTCCTCGAAAGCCTGGAAGGGAAGTAGATGTCATTTCACTAACGAGACGATTAGGAAAGCCAGGGATCCTAGAGAAATCAATGGGAGGACAATCACATGAAACTCGAGCAACAATTTCTATTCTTTTAATATCCATATCAAGAATAAGTGATCATGGAGAATGTCTGGAACTGAAGAATGGAGTTGAGCTTTAAATTTCACTGTTATGTGGGCTCACCTACACACAATCAATCTCAATTTTTTTTGGTCAGAAACAAGGGTTTTATCCCTTCAATGGAGTCGCCATGTGAGAATACAAATATACATTTAAGAACTCTCACAAAAATATTTTTTGCTTTTCTTTGTAAAAATAAAAAACTAAAAAAAAAGGTCAGTGGAGTCGCCAGATGAAAATTAAAGATCTACTCTAAGCATTCATCAAAGCAAAAACAAAAAAGAAGAAAACACAAGTCGTACTCCGGGAATAAAAAGATTTATCCTCGGCAACGACTCCATAAAGTGTTGCCACCTTTCACACACCTGGGAGGGACGTGGCAGAAATCTTCAAGCCACTCAGTGTGTCTTTGGGGGCAAGTCTCGAGTCAAGACTGTCACTTTATTCTTGACTCCTCCGTTTAGGCTCAACTCCCAATGAAGCCAAGGGGGGTAGACCCTATTAAGTTACTAAGGCTAATTACTTTAGTATGATGGTATTAAATTGAATAAGTTGCTTAGGAGTTTGAAATTAACAATTGAGAACCACGGATGACAAGATGAAAAAATAAACACAAGTAAGCACAATGATGACACACAATATATATATCGAAAGAAGTAAACAAATAAGCAGTGCCTTAAAATGGAGTCGCAAAATGATTAAATGTGCTTGCATGTGCTTGGAGTGAATGTTTTGCAATTGTCTCTTTGTACATTTTAAGTTAATATGAAAAATGAGTGGATTAAATTAGGCGAAGGGGGACTCTAGATATACCAGAGGGGTACTTGGAGTATGTCCAAAAATAAAACCTTCACGACTACCCGCAAGGAATGTGTGGGCTGAATGGAGTCTCTAAGACCATGTTCATAGTATACCCGCTAGGGTGTAATAGAGATCGGTGCCTCGAGGTCACTGTCCAGGAGTTCCCACTTCCTTTGGGTATTTTTCCACCGCTTACGGTTTGTTCGAGGCATTGGATTTTCTCCTGATGGTGGTGTTGGTAGACAACAACTCTCTCAATTTTTCTGCTTTGCTGAATAAAATTGATCAGTTCTCTTCTATAATTTATTACACAATTATACAAGAGTGGCTTCAGAATCTTCGATTCTAAAGGTACTCTCAATTAAAAAAGAGTTAATGATTATACTGGAAAGTTTAGGAAGCATTTTCATAAATTTCATAATTTAGTAGCTGTTAATCTTTTAATTTTATATATAATCAATTTTCATTATTATCAATGTATCTGATTCGATATTGATTCGAGATATTTAAATTACAACCTGCTAAATAGTTCTTTGGATTAAATTAAAGATAATAGAAAATGCATTCTAAACTTGTTGTAGTTAGGTTTTATTGATTTCATTTAGACCTTTTGACAAAGTATTCATCATTAGTTTTTGCAATTTATATGGTTATGGTTGATGAATTAAGTTAAACATCCTATTTAACCCTAATGATATGTTTTTACATAGAAAACTTTATCATTTAAATACTATGTCATTTTATTTGTAAATACATAGCTATGAGAGTTTTTCTATATGCTTTTCACATAGCTAAAGTTTACCTTTATACACCACTTTGAATTTTAGCAAGATTACTTGTGTTATATTTATAAGGAGTGATTTTTATTTAAACACTTAACCTTTAATAAGTTTTCGTTATAATATATTTGATCAATCTTTGATGTTTTCCTTGGTGTAATAAACATCAAGTTTAAAAGCAAGGCAATCAAGGGGTTTTAATGATTAATGATATTTTACTGAATCACCTACATGAATATTGAGATCATATTAACATTTGGTTTATCTTGGCTTTGATTTTATGACACCAATCAATACAACTGACATTTGTTGGTTTAATGATGGAGTCGTGCCATTGTAATTTGATTCCATAATTACTGATAACCATTACCATTTATGATGCCTGTACGAAGCTATCATTCTATTCTTTGTATTATCAACGCTTCGTTCTTTGTGTTATATGGTTATCAAACCCTGAATTGTATTATTTCGAATATCAAAGTTCAGATTATTTCGAATGTCAAAGTTCAGTTAAAATTGGAAGTGTTAACATAATGATTTCTGAGAGTTCTGTTGATTACGACTAGTCTCTCTGTTACTCATGGCGTAAAACATTGGCACTTGTCTTCATTATTTCAAAAATTTGGTTACCATGGCCGAATTTGGGGTTTTATTTCTTGTCACGTATGAATCAATTAGTGATTTGATGGTTCACGTGATGCCTTTCACTTGGATCCCTATTCCTTCCATCTTCACAACGACATTCATCCCAAACTGAGACCAGAGTTGTAGTGATGAGAAAATGGCCCCTCTTAGTCGATTCGAGATCTCAGGGCCTAAACTGGTGGAAGCTAATGAGGAAGTTGTTGCATTATTTGAAAAGATAGGTCGGGGTTCGTTCTTTAGACGTTTTAGTGGTCATAATATTGAAGTCACCAGACAATTCGCTCTAAGCTTGAAGGAGAATGTAGCTCAAATTGGGGGGTTTCAGTTTATAATTGATGAAGACAAAATTGCAGAAGCAACAAAGATTCCCTAGACTGGAGAGCATTGGTTTAAAGGAGGAAGGGTTGATAAAAATGGGTGTAATTCATTGCTTTTACCCGTACCTGCTAATGCAAAGCTAAAGTTTGGGGTTTCTGTTAAATTCCTAAAACCAAAATGGCGAGCGTCTTATGAAATTTTAGTCAGGTATGTTTCCTGTGACGACCGCTTATCTCATATCCATTATTATCATTTGAGATTATTATTAGATTTGAAGGGTTGTAAACTTAATCTCCCTTTCTACTTGCTTCAAAGCTTGAAGAAAATGGCACACTCTGTGCAAAATACTGTAGGCAATCCTGATAGAAGCTTGTTCCACCATGGTTTGATTAAGATTCTGGTTTAGCACCAGTTATCCATTATTGGTACATCTTGGGATGAATTATTGGATGAAAACAAGCTAGGGTCGACACAGTGTTGGCCTAATCCTCCTAGAACTCACAGAAAGCGTAGGGATTCAAATCTGAAGTCGATGATGTTCATAAAGCTGAGCCATGGGTTAGTAAGTTACAGGAAGCAAGTCCGCCTTTAGATACCCATATTGGTAATAATGTTCCAAATAAAATTGATCCATTAGATGCTGGAACTAATATGGACCCATCTTCATCTGTCAAACATTACGGCGCATCTACAAAGGTGGATAGTAAATCGATGAATGTTAAAAAATTTGATCCTGTTACTCATGAATTCCTTTCTGATCTGTGCACTCTTTAGAAACCTTGTGATGAATCTACATGAAAACTTGAACAGTTAGCAGAAGTTTGTTGTGATAGAAAAGATTCTAAGCCAAATGGTTCTGTGTCTGTTAGTACACGACGATTTACTCGAAGTATGACTACAACCTCCATTCTAGTTACTACTCAGCAGCATAAAGAGTCTCCTCTGGTCAAAATTGATAGTGAAGATGATGAAATATCCCCAATTCATGGGATTTCTCTTAGCAACGATGAACATCATGTTGAAATGAGTCATCTCGTTATGTCATCGATAAATGAATTCACTAATCAGTCTTCTCCCTATGAGTCTGAACAGAAAACTTTGTTTACTGGTGATTCTTCACCTGTTAGAAGCAATGAAGAAAATCGATTAACTGTTAAACATATATTAAAGGACAAAATTACTAAGTTGAAAACAGAGTTAAGGGAACTACATTCAAATGAATCGGATATGAAAGAGGAAATCAAATCTCTTAAAAATGAATTATTGTCATGGATTAGTAAATAGCAAGAAACGAAAATGAAAAAGGATAGATACAAAGCCACTAAAAAATCCATGACAATAATGAATCAGCGGTTGCTTGAGCAAACAGAGCATCAAAAGCTCAAAATTCTGGAACTCAAAGCTAAATTATCAGAAGCTCATCGAGCTACCAAATTCTGAGTCTCTTCTTGAAAATTATGTTAGTTGCTATAATTTTGGGAAAATAACAAAATCAGGTAATTAGCATGCCCACAGAATCGTAGAGTTTGCAAGCATTGCTCATCATTAAATTAGATTTTATTATTATTTATGTTTTGTATCTATTACATTAATTATAAAACTCATGCATGGTTTCGATTCTTGTAGGTGTCATTGTTGGATAGCCTTTTGATCTTGATGCTGTTCGACTTCATTAATATTTTGCAACGGAGGCCGAGGCTGTTACAAATTCAACTGATATGGATGCTTTCAACATGGACGAGTTGCGTTTCATAGTTATGGAAGTTGTAATCGAGTTTTCCAGGTGCCCTTCTTTGAGAAATGCAATAGAACGATGATGAAGACTCTGTCTTTATTATGTAATAACTGTTAGAAACTAAATCGATATTTTTAGAATATTTGTTACACAAAAGTTGGAAGGAGTTACTAGTCTTATTATATAAGCTAGGAAGCTCGTTGTAGAGGGGGGTCGATGGGAGTATGAGAGAAAATACTTGTGAAACATATAATACATTTTTGGTTTTGATTAATCTACTGAAGTCTTCTTCGTGGATGATTACCACTGGGACATCAAAGACTGGTACCAAATTTTGTTTTCAGTTCTTTGTTATATATATATATATATATATATATATATTTCAAAAGCAATTTTCTTACTTTAAATCTGTGCGCATTTGAACTTAGTTTTCATTGCATCAACATAGTTTCAATTACTCTTATCACTCAATATTGATATCTGTTATTGATACTGTCAATGTCATGATTATTCAAATGTCGTTGATGATTGTGATTGAATAGTATTATATTTTCATAGCTTATTTTGATTACATCTATATTTTGATAGTTGTGTTGAATGATAAGTTATTATATTTTTTATATACAGATTTTAATGTTGAATTTCAATTATCTGTTGACAAATATATTTACAGAGTGAATATAATAATTTCTTATTTTATTCTCTGCGTTTTGTAAATTTTATTAAACAGAGTGTTATTGGTGATAACAGTTCTGATAGTTTCTTTATCTAGAATTGTATGATTTATTTCACTTTGTTATTTATCATTGTTAATTGATAGTTGATATAGTAATCTAAAAGTTTGCTCTCATTTGAGATGGGGTAGCTAGTTAATTTTAATTCATATTTTAGCTTAGTTTATTTTAATAGCTGTTAAATAGAATTAGATAAGTTTGTTAAAATTTAAAATAGTTTTTTTTTAGTCAAAACATTTAAAACAAAACCCCAAAACAGGAGACTTTCCTTAAGAAAGCACTTTAGGATAACTTAAACTTAGAAAACTAAGTCTAGGATTTATTTTAAGCAGTAATTTAATTTAAGATAAATTTTTACTGAATTTTTTTTTACGTTCTCCTTAAGAGGATAAATTCAGTTGGTAGCAGGATCATAACCTGCGTGGTTTTGCCATTCCAAACACACCGAGAGCTGCTCTAAGTGACTTGTGTGGGCTTAATCTCCTTAAGTTGGCATAGTTCAGAAAATCCGGCCACCAGGGGGTTAATTGGAGAAAGTGAAACCTAATTAATCTAGTCACTCACGTTGCTTTTGATGTAGCTTGACTGATCAGACGAACCACATCCAAAACGCAGAGCATACACACCGGAGTCTTTGTAATTTTTAGTAAATTTTAATCGATGTGTTTTTATTAGAAATAAAACCCTCCAGGAACCTCTTTCGGTCCAAGTGGACCTCAATCGGGGAATCAAGGAGGGGTTTGATTTTAAATTGATTGCTTGCAGAAATTAACAGTAAATAATGAAGCAACAAAACTAAAACAAACCTCAGGTTCCCTAATTAAATCTACCACGATCCTCTTTCACCTTTCGGTTCAATCGGGATTCGTGCGGTAAGTATTCAAGTTACTTTGAATTTATAATACGGAAGATATGATGAAAGTAATCAAAGTAAACTGTTTTGCATAAATAAAACTAATCTAAAGCAAAAGATAGAAAAAATGCAAAAAAGGAAAACAAGACATGAATCCCCCCAGGGGGGATGGGGAAAGGGCTCGAAAGAGCCTATTCGAAATTATTTTTTAGTACCAGCGGATACAATATCAGCAAACTAATATAATGTCTCTTGGTTCTTATACAGAATGAACCTAAGAGCTTACAAAGTGCAAAAATTAAGATTTCGGGAAAAGGGGAGACCCCTGGGGGTTTCGGATGGCCCAAAAGTCACTTTTCGGACAACACCTCCTCCTCTTTGTGTTATTCCTGCCAAAAACCAGCAAGCTTATTAAACTTAAATATGCCAAAATCACTTTGAAAGTACCTTTGGGTCAACACACTTTTAACCGAAAACAGCTAAGTTAAAACTAGTTTAAAAAAATGTGAAAAATGAACCAAGGAAAGAAAGCTTTCCTTGCGATCTTGGCTTGCCTTTTGGGAAGCCAATATGATTTGCACTGATTGCTGGATTTATATTTTAAATTACGACAGAAAAATCTAATGCATGCAAGCTATATATTTCCTTTAAAACGCCATGCAAAAGACTATTTCTTTATGCCAAATCTATGATGCTTATGGAAAACTTCTGAAAAATAGAGATCTATCTTTTTGAATGCTTATGTATGAGATCTAATGAGATATTTTGCATATGATAAATTAGAATTTCATGCATAAACAAAGTAACCAAGAAGATTTATTTTTTTTTTAAAAGGGAAGAAGAGGAGAGAAGGTTGGTTCGTTGCTTGAATGGAACAAGTTGAAAGGAGGCCCTTTTGTGGAGTGCCAAGGGACAGAGTCTTGAGCTTATTGGATAAGGAATGGCATCAATATTGACCCACACCTTCATCTGATTAGGAACCTGCAACTAAATAACACAAGTCTGCACAACAACTCGTGAGATCTGGATATAGATGTATGAAACAAAAAATGAAAGATCATGCAAAAATAATCTTATTTAAGCATATAACTTAATTTCTTGAGCATACATAATATGAATAAAAAAGAGAAAGTAATCTTACTTTCCCAGTTTACACCCTTACTTGATTCAACCAAATCCTTGAAGCCAGAATACAAAGCAGCACAAAAATTGAAAAACATTTGCAGTTACCACATTAGCCGCATGACACTGGGAATCCACACAAACAAATGCACTACATGGTATAGCCTCCAAAGATTCTTTATTTACAATGAAAATATAGCAGTATTACAATGGCAACAACTCTTCAATCCAACTCTAACTAGCTTGGAAAGGAGGAGACTGTGCTTTATTTATAGCAAAAACTGAAAACCTAGACCAGAGGGGGTGCAATTCCCAAGGAGAGAGGGATTGCAGCTGCATGAGGAGTCAATCCGAGCTTGATATGAGTATATTTGAGTCTAATCTGAGTCTGACTGAGTGTAATTGGAAATCAGAGAGCTGATTGAACTGACACATCAACTGGTTAATTGAAACATCAACCAAATCACATCCTGATGAGCCCACACGTGTGGAGAAAGGAGAGAGGGCGCAGTGGTGCACTCTCTCTTCAGCCCAGATCAACTCCTTCTGTCAAGGAATGGTCAGCGCTAGTCAATCTAAAGCCGATAAGACTGATTTCAGTCAAATAGGAGCAAATCCCACTGATTTAGGAATTTGGATTTTCTCCATTATTTAATTAATTTATCAATTAAAATAATCAATATTTGATTTTTAGGGTTTTCTAACCTGAGTGATGGGAAAATCACTCAAAACTTAGGAAAAGTGGGTTCATGGGTTTACTGAGTGCATTCAGTTAGAAAATGAGCACCCCCATGACTAAAACTGATTTATGAGCCCACTTTTATTACAAGACCGATTTTTCCAATTAGACTATTAAAAAATAGCCTAAGTTTTGCGGAAAAAATAAAATTTTTAAAAAAACTTAAAAAATTAGAAAAATTAAAACCTAGGGGAACTTAGACATGTTCATATGACTCGACCATAATGCCTAGCATGTTTATACATTGACACACAGACTTTAATAATCTCAATAGGCCTAAATGTTAAGCCGACCACCCCAACTTTGGAGGTATTGAGTGAAAAACTCAGAAATTATCAGTCATTTATTCAACAACTAATAATAACCAAGGGAAAAAACACTCTGGGCTGATCGGATTGACAAATAAAGTCCAAGAGACCGAGTCTTTTACAGACACTACCATGCTAGAACATTTTATTACAACTCCCCTACGAGGTATGAACATGTGATATAATACAACAAGCACTTCCCAGAAGCAATTCTGAAGGTCTTCTGAAGTCCGAACAAAACATCTTTGTCCGGTTTACCAGGCTCACTTTGTTGATGTAATAGTAATTTAAGAATGTATTCATCCGTATTTCTTATGTATTGTAACCCGATTTTTATTCCAGGATGTATTGTAATGTATTTGAGTCATGTCTTACCCCGATGTTTACTCTGGGAAGTTTCTATAATGAGAAAGTCATGTCAAGTCATTGTGGGTAAACCTCCTATTGGTCAAGGGTTAAAGTCCCCACAATTGTGGGGCCCTTGTGTTAGGATTATTAATCCTCCCTTGTCCAAATTTGGTCATATGTCTAAATCGGGAGTCATGTCTAAATCGGGAGTCCATCCAGTCTATTTATAGTC
>LPNX011142601.1:79198-113535 GCA_001517045.1 Pseudotsuga menziesii | reverse complement strand
TATGAGTCGGATCCAAGTCAAGGAAAACTCCAAAATGTTTTGGACTATGCACACATCCCGATGTACGCGACTATCGAGGGAATACCCGCGTATGTACGCGGCTATCAGGGAAAAAGCCGCGTATATCAATATTCTAATGTTTTTAGGGATAATCAAGGTAACATCAAAAGATATAAAGTGGTACAAAGGGGCTAATGAGTCTGCAGCGGGACAAGGGAAGGCCATACAATGTGTGATTCACCTAGTGTGGTGAAATCTGCTATAACAATGGGTTCTACATCTAAATAAGAATGATGCATTGACACCTTCCCATGATTCCAGAGACATACCTGATCCAAAAGAAATGTCTACAAGGATACTCGAGAGATGGACAAAATAAATACAAAAATCTTATCTTGGAGAAACCAATTCAAAATCTCAAGAGGGGCATAGAGGCAAGCCTAAACATTTCATCATAGGGAGAGCACCATAATTCAAGAAGGAAACTAATCTAACATATACTTAATTTATGGCTTAAAATTTTAGACTTCAAAACATATATGATAATACCCTTAACGTTTCACTTCGGTTATCTGTAGTCAAACATATATTCTAGAGACAAGTTCGCTAGTTTTTTGTCACTAGAAAATAAGTTTTTGTTCCAAAATATTTCAAAGGAAGGCATGCCAACTAGAAAATCAAATTGTATTAGGCGAATTAAATTAGTGTTGCATCTCAAACCCACAGTGATATCTCTCATGGACAGGAACTGGGGATGCTGAAAGAAAACTGGGCATTTCCTGAGTATAGGTATCCCTGACAAAACATAACTCTGATGCATTGTATACACATGTGTTTGAATTATATATCTAGAAAAAAACAAAGTTTCGGGGAAGGATATCTAAAACCAAAATATGCTACAGATGGAGTGAAAGTAATAAGATTAAATTATTTTATGCAAAGCAACTTAATAATTTTTTCATGAGTGGATCATTGTAAAGTTTGAATTTGCTAATTGTAGATCATAGCTAGTTGGTCATGATGCCCTATTTCATTTCATGGTTAAAGAAGAGCATTTATGGGATTCCATAATTCTTGTTGTTTGATCCTTCATGCCTAATGCATCCAAAATATTTTGAGTCCTATTATTACTCCTCAACTACGATATTAACACTAAAGAAGATTCTTACTAAGAAGAATCTTGATGGTAAAAATTACAGCATCTGGAAATACATAATATGGAATCTTTTGATGAAGAAAAGTTGTTGAAACTTGAAAGCAAAGACAATGAGCCTACAGATGATGAGGAGAAGAAGTGCATAGCATAAGATGAAGAAGCAATATACAACCTCAAAATATTTGTAGCAGACCAGATTATAACTCATGTCCAAAATGCTAATACAACACAAGATCTGGACCATTTTATAGAATATGTATGAAACATCCAACCATTCCAGAATTCTATACCTATGGAATCATTCGTATGGAAGTGTCCTGAAGATGAAAAAAGGTAAACTGGTATTAGATTGATCTAGGAGGATCCAATAAGGAAAAAATTTTGAAGTCCTCCAATCTCAGCAAAACCAGCACCATATCGAAGGGCTCGTCAAGACGATTCCAACGGCATTTGTTTCACCTCAAACAGACCCCGTATGAGAAAGTTATCGCGTTCTGTTCTATAAGGTCAACATGCAAATTTGGCAAAAAGAGGTGCCACGTGGCACCACCGACAGGGTGACAGGTGGCATTCGGACTGTACAAACATGATGACATGGCATGGTGATGTAGCATGCTGACATGGCATGATAATGTGTCATGATGATGTGGCATGATGACATGGCATGCTGATGTGGCATGATGACATGGCATGATGATGTGGCATGGTGACATGGCATGATGACTAGCATGCATACATTTGTGCTTGAAATGAGTTTTAGGACATTCATGCATTTACTCATGTGAAATTGTAAAATGATTAATATTTGAAGTGAGTGGAAAAATTACTCACATATTACTCATTTATTTTATTCCTTGAGTTGTTATGAAGTTAATGCATGGTTGTAACCAAAAACAAACGTGCCATATTTGTAAAGAAGTTGTAACAAGTTGGTTTATTATTGAATAAAAATCCCAACCATATGAAAACCAACTTGGGGAAGTTGTAACCAAGGCCAATATAGGCAAATTAGTTGCAACCAAAGGAATCCATGAGAATCATGTGAATAAGGGCAAGACAACCTATATAAATCCATTCAATTGCCATTTCCCACTCATGCTTTGGAGTGGAGACTTTGTAGCTAAAGGAGAGAAGGGAGATTGCGTAGCTTTGCAGGAGGAAGGTATGAGTGTTTATACTCGTTTTACATCGTCTTCAGGCTTCGGAGTTGCTGGAAGCAGTCTTGTTGTGTTTTGGGCAGCGGTTCTCTTCCTAAACATTGTCGCCAAGGTATCATTGTATCATTGCCATGTATTTTTCCTTATGCTGAGATTATAGATCGGCCCTCCTATTGAGAAGCAGGCTCGGAGACGTAGTCCATCCTGGACAAACTCCGTTATCAACTTGTTGTCGTTATGTGCGTATTGTCTATGCTGTTTGGTTCTCTTCTTATGGATTTGTGAGCTTCATTCATGCTCTTTATGCAATTCATGTTAACGTCATAAAGCAGAAAAGATCTTGTTTTTGGATCATGTGGTATCAGAGCAGGACTATTTGATGTTGGATTGTGAGTGTGGATGCTCACGAGAGCTAAAATGCAAGCTGGTGAGGGTACATTAGAGCCTTACAATTCCGAGATCGGACGTGCACACCGAAGGAGGAAGATGGATGCTAATGATTCCCGCACCGAGATGGAGGAAAAATTTCACAAAGTCTTCTATATGATGGTCGACAAGGTAGACAAGTTGTTTGCAGACTATGAAGAACGCATGGTAAAAGAAAGAAAAGGAAGTGAAGTAAAGAAGGAAGACAAAGAAGTGAAGGACGAAGGAAATGCTTCAGTTAGCCACGGAGGAGGTGGTGAAGAGCCTCCTAAGCCTCCCTCTTCACCTTCAGCTTCAAGCACAAGTTCAAGTGCTTCTTCCTCATCTCATTCTCAGCATTCCAAGGTTCCTCACAAAGAGCGTCAAAAGAAGCCCTTATTGAAACTTGATGTGAAGTTTGATTTGCCCATGTTCAATGGGGAAGCGAATGCAGAGAAGTTGAACAATTGGATAAGGAAAATTGAGGTCTATTGCCAAGTCCATCAGATCAAAGAAGAATATGTGAAGATTCAGTTGGCTTCACTTTGGCTAACAGGCACCGCACTTATATGGTGGGAAAGAAAGCTTCAGCAAGGTAGCAAACAAATGGGTAATCTTCTTTCATTTCTGCTTTACGTAAGCAATTTTATCCATTGGGTTATGTTCAAAAGGATATGATGGATTGGCAAAGTTTTAGACAAGGTAAGGGTTAGAGTGTTCAGAATTTTATTGAAGAATTTAGAAAGAAAGCTCTAGAGTTGAATGTTTCTTTAGATTCTCCTGACACTCTTTTGAAGTACATTGGTGCTCTTCATCATTATCTACGCCATACTTTGATGTTGTTGAATCCTACTAGTGTGGATGAAGCAAGTGTTTAGGCTACTCATCTTGAGAGCAGGGGGAATCATTTGCAAGAAGACCATCAGAAGGAGCCTTTCAAGCACAACAACAACCACAAATTCAAGAAAAAAGACAAGAGCAAGAAAACAACTACTACCAAGAAGGAAGGAGGAAAGCTCCATTGCAACCATTGCGACACTAATGGGCATGATGAAGAAAGTTGTTGGAAGTTGCATCCTGAACAGAGGCCAAAGCATTATGGAAGCAAAAAGAAGAAAAATACCGTTGCAACAGCGCAACGAGATTTGGGTTCCGACTTAGGTGATGAAACCATGATTACAGCCATGGGAATGCAAGGTAACAAAAATCCTCATACTGGTTCAAGTTCTACTCATGTTTCTAAAGAAAATGATAAAAGAAGAAGTGAGTTGTTTCACATCAGAGTTGTGTCTAAACATACAAATATTGAAACATTATTTGATCCGAGTTCTCAAGTAAATTTGATCTTAGAATCAGTTGTTAAGAAGTTGGGCATACAGACTAAACCTCACCCCAAGCCTTATCCTCTTGGATGGGTATGTGATAATGCTAAGCTATAGGTGACTAAGCAATGTAGGATCAGGTTTGCTATTGCTTCAAAGTTGATCAATGAGGTGGACTTAGATGTTGTTCCTCTTGACATCTGTGGTATCGTATTGGGAAGCCCATACTTGTATGATTGAAAAGCAGTATTCTTCCATCATGAGAACAAGTACCATCTCACCAAAAATGGGGTGGAGTACATTGTGAGAGCTCACAGTATGAAGGCTAACACCTCTCTTGTTAGTGCAGGACAGATGAAGAGACTCATCAACACTAATAAGAGATACATGCTCATGTTTGTGAGAGAAAAATATGCTGAAGCATCCGATGCTTTCAAAGGTTGTGATCCTTCTCATAAAAAGGCCATGATTGATATTGTGGCTAACTATGATGAAATATTTCAGGAACCTACAGGTTTGCCTCCCAAAAGGGAGATTCAACATGAAATTCATCTCCAACAGGATGCCCCTCTTCCTAATGTGGGCATGTACAAGTTGTCCGCAGTTATCAAGTACAATAAGTGTACTAGTAACAAAGTGGCAGATATGATTTCTAGACCTCCTATTGTTGCATCTATTGTTTTGAAAAATGCTTCTTTATCTCATGAAAGTTATATTGAGCAGTATGCTACTGATGATGATTTCAAGGAGATTTATGAGAAGCTAACCAATGGCACACAGGTGGAAGACTACTATTTGCAGGGAAAGTTATGTGTTCCTATCAGTGAAAGAGTCCATGTAATACGAGAAGCTCATACTTCTCTTGTATCAGGGCATTTTGGGGTAGGTAAGACTTTGGCTCATTTGCAAAGACTTGTGTATTGGCATCGCATGAAAGACATTGTAACAAAATATGTAAAGGGGTGTGTGATGTGCTCTACTTGTAAGCCCACTAATAGAAAATTGGGGCTGTACTCACCACTTCCTGTTCCTTCCCATCCTTGGGAAAGCATTTCCATGGATTTTGTGGGGGGTTTTCCTATGTCTAGGAGGGGTCATGACTACTTGTATGTGGTCATGGATAGGTTTAGAAAGATGTGTATTCTTATGCCATGTAAAAATCAGGTCACTGTAGAGCAGGCTGCTTCTCTTTTCTTTCAGCATGTATGGGTTCACTTTGGACTTCCTATGTCCATTATATCAGATCGGGACTCCCGATTCCTTGGAGAGTTTTGGAAAAAATTATGGTGTATGATGGACACCAAGCTGAAGAGGAGCACCGCTTTCCATCCACATACCGATGGACAGATAGAGGTAGTCAACAGGACAGTTTTCAATTTGCGTTGAGGCTATTGCAACAAGCATCCTAAGTTATGGGATGAACAGATCCAGTATGTGCAGCATGCCTACAAGAGGGCTATGCATTCTTCCACTCCGATCTTGCCATTTGAGACATGCTTTGGGTACTTGCCAAAGACTCCATTGGACTTGACTTATGGGAGAGAGGCTGAGTCAAGCGCTTCCAAGGATGAATACAAATCCCACAGGTTCATTCAGAGAGTTCAACAAGTACATCAAGTAGTGCAAGAGCAGTTGGAGAAGAGTCAAGCTTAGTACAAGGCTCGCCATGACAAGCATAGAGTTGATCATCAGTTTCAGGTGGGAGATCAAGTATGGCTTCACATCAGTAAGGAGAGGATGAAAGGAGAAGGCAAGAAGCTCAAGCCTATTAGATATGGTCCCTTCACCATCTTGGATAAGATTGGGATGAATTCTTTTCGCTTAGAGCTACCGCCATACATGCAGATCTACTCAGTGGTGAATGTGGAGAACTTGAAACTCTATGAGCCTCCCATGATCATGGATGAAAGGGAGAATGTCTGATTGCCATCAGTTGATGAATTTGCTCCTGATTACATGGATGAGCTAAAGGAAGATGTCATCTTGGACAGAAGGACAAGGACTTCTCGTAGAGGTGATGTTGATTATCTTCGAGTGGGCATCAAAGGCACTCATCCAAGCAAAGCCAAGCAGATCGAGAAGGGGAAAGTGAGGGAGCAATTCCCTCACCTACCAGTTGATTAGTAAATGCTTTTGGAGGCCAAAAGCTTCTTAGTGGGGAGGAATGATCCAGGAGGATCCAATAAGGAAAAAATTTTGAAGTCCTCAAATCTCATCAAAACTAGCACCAGATCGAAGGGCTCATCGAGATGATTCCAACGACGTTCGTTTCACCTCAAACGGAACCCGTATGAGAAAGTTGTCGCGTTCTGTTCTATAAGGTCAACAGGCAAATTTGGCAAAAAGAGGTGCCACGTGGCACCACTGACAGGGTGACACGTGGCATTCGAACTGTACAAACATGATGACATGGCATGGTGATGTGGCATGTTGACATGGCATGATGATGTGGCATGCTGATGTGGCATGGTGACATGGCATGATGAAGTGGCATGATGACTAGCATGCATGCATTTGTGCTTGAAATAAGTTTTAGGACATTCATGCATTTACTCATGAGAAATTGTAAAATGATTAATATTTGAAGTGAGTGGAAAAATTACTCACATATTACTCATTTATTATATTCCTTGAGTTGTTATGAAGTTAATGCATGGTTGTAACCAAAAACAAACATGCCATATTTGTAAAGAAGTTGTAACAAGTTGGTTTATTATTTAATAAAAAGCCCAACCATATGAAAACCAACTTGGGGAAGTTGTAACCAAGGCCAAGATAGGCAACTAAGCAAATTAGTTGCAACCAAAGGAATCCATGAGAGTCATGTGAATAAGCGCAAGACAACCTATATAAACCCATTTAATGGCCATTTCCCACTCATGCTTTGGAGTGGAGACTTTGTAGCTAAAGGAGAGAAGGGAGATTGCGTAGCTCTGAAGGAGGAAGGTACGAGTGTTTATACTCATTTTACACCGTCTTCAGGATTCGGAGTTGCTGGAAGCAGTCTTGTTGTGTTTTGGGCAGTGTTTCTCTTCCTGAACATTGTTGCCAATGTATCATTGTATCATTGCCATGTATTTTGCCTTATGCTGAGATTATAGATCGGCCCTCCTATTGAGAAGCAGGCCCGAAGATGTAGTCCATCCTGGACGAACTCCGTTATCAACTTGTTGTCATTATGTGCGTATTGTCTATGCTGTTTGGTTCTCTTCTTATGGATTTGTGAGCTTCATTCATGCTCTTTATGCAATTCATGTTAACGTCATAGAGTAGCAAAGATCTTGTTTTCAGATCATAGATTCACTATTAACATAAATATGTGAAATATTGATTCGGTGACATTGTAGAGGATAAATACCTTGTAGGGATGACCTTAACTGGACAAAAAATTTCCAAACTATCACGAGCCAAGAGAAAATATCATGAAGGGCATAATAATTTGCTTATAAGCCTGAAATTTCCACTTTTTCTTAAGAGAATAAGGGGAGGGAAAGCAAATAGGTTACACACCATCTCCCATTATGGCAATGAAATTTTTTTATGTTGTTGTTGCTTTAAATTTTACTAAAAAATGGATGTTTTGTTTTTTTTTAAAGTTTACAGATAATTTCCTGGATATTGTTTATAAGTTTCTTTCGGGGCCCTTTGCAATATATGGCAAGAACTGAAAGTGAAAATTGACAAGACCTTTCAACAGATAAATCATAAAGCCTAATTTA
The DNA here is from genome assembly GCA_001517045.1 of Pseudotsuga menziesii. Taxonomy (NCBI): domain Eukaryota; kingdom Viridiplantae; phylum Streptophyta; class Pinopsida; order Pinales; family Pinaceae; genus Pseudotsuga; species Pseudotsuga menziesii. The sequence continues at coordinate 105,776 of LPNX011142601.1, read as the reverse complement.
GTTCTACGAAAAACTCAACCAACAAATATGTTCATAGAATACTCTATTCTGGACTAAGCAAATGAAGATACAAAAGCATTCTATCTAGATTCTAGATATGGCATTGTCTGTGTCTATGATTGTTATTTCTTTTATTTTTCATGAAAATGTGGAAATTAACATGATTTTACTGTTCCATGGAGTCAACAAAAGTCAATCCAAGTAACAAACTCCAATTACCAGTCGTCAAGTTGAGAGGATTTCATATCTTTTAGGGAGATAAAGTTGCTACAATGCAAAACCTACATGTTGTGGAGGTAGGGAAGCAGTAGGATATGAATTCAAGAGATCCATGATTTTCCAACATCCACAAACAAGCGGAAAGTTGTCAAATATTCTGTTAGAAGAGAAAACCCTGGACAACAATTCAAGCAATCCAATAACTTAATGAATTGATACTTGTATAGGTAAATCTTGCCTCTATATAGGGCATGCAGATGTGGATTTTTCACTGTTTAATCCCCTCCCTTTCACATCCTTTTTAAGGTGGAAGAGAACTTAGTAGAAGGGAAAACCTTGGGAAACAATTTGGGCAATCTGAAAACTTAATAATATACTAATGCCTATGTGGGTAAACCCTATCTTCTTTCTAGTGTCTTTGGGAATTTCACCATTCACTCCCCTCCCCTCTATTTTGAAGAAGTGAATCGTTGGAATTTTCACCATTTAGTCTCCTCCCCTCCTTTTAAACGGGGTAGTGGAGTCAACTATTGAGCTTTTCACTGTTAGTCCCCTCCGCGCTCCTTTTTAAGGGGTAGTACCGGGGTAAAATGGAATCGCATGTAGGTTTTCTATGGTGTTTGAAAATTCTAATGTAGTCTATGTGGGCCTTCCAAGCCACAGTTTTCAAAATGGGTGCCTTATAAGGAGCCTTTCCTTGAGTCTTACTATTTCAAAATCGAAAAATTGGATGTACAAAACAAAAGAAAAAATTCATATGTGGGTAAAGGAGTGGAAAGTGAACAACCTTACGACTAGACTGGTAAGCATTGGGAGAATTAGGGGAACTCTTGTCAGGATCTTCAACGTCGCCTCTGCCGGGAATCAACATTTCCCTGTCTCCGCTCCCGCATGCGCACATTGCAGTAGCAACAGCCGAAGCAGCTACCAACTTCTCCTCACCCATAAAATAACTGACACCCAACAAACTTCTTCTTCTTCTTCCTTGATTTCGGCCTAAATTCAGACCCCCGAGTCTGTTCACCTATTTTCTTGGAAACAAAGGGTACCAAAATTGTATGCTCAACTCAGAATCCCAAATTCCAATTCCAAATCCAGATTCCAAATGGATTGATGGGTTTGTAAATTCAGATGGATCGGAAAATTGACAGACCCGTATTCAATCCCCTCGCCACACATACACATCGATTGATTAAATTGCATCCACCCTTCATCACCATTTGCCTCTCTTAATTTTCCTTGTTCACTAAACGTTTCCTCTTTCCTCTGTGTGTTTGACTCCCGTCGCGCCAAATAAAATATTTTATTCCGAAGCCTATTCATTAGAGGAAATTTCAACTCAAAATGGGCCTTTTAACTTTTATTCAAATTCCATGTCATCATGTGTTAGCCAATGAATTTTTTTTAAATTTTAAATACCGTATAGGTCTTAAACACTTTTTTAATATAAATTGGGGGATAGGTATCATAAAAAAAACTACTTTTTTTGTTTGTATTTTTGACATATCTCCGTGTGTTTTTACTCAAATTTCGATCGAGAGAGCTCGTTGCATGCAGAATTAAATTCCGCATCCAACAAGTACCCACTCGGCATACTTTTGATAGACTTCGCTACCCCAAAAACAAGAAATACCTGAAAAAAAATAGAATGATGACATCATCATTTCATTTTTTCAGGTATTTCTTGTTTTTGGGGTAGCGGGGTTCGTCAAAAGTATGCCGAGTGGGTACTCGTTGGATGCAGAATTTAATTCCGCATCCAAGGAGCTCTTCTGATCGAAATTTGAGTAAAAACACACGGAGATATGTCATAAATACAAACAAAAAAGTAGTTTTTTTCTTTTCTTCCTCCAAAATTAATAAATATTATTTTATTATTTTAACTATTATTTTATTAGTTCATTTTAGGAGGCCCATTTTGAGTTGAAATTTCCTCTAATGGATAAGATTTTTGGTGTCCTAAACAATGAGATTTATAAAGTTCTTTATCATTTTATTAAATTGAAAATGGAATGGTCCATATTATATTACTGAGTTTTCAAAACAATATTTTAAAATTTTAAATTATTGTTGCAGTCATGATCTTGGATCCTAGTCTTATGGAATAGAGGTTCAATTTGAATTTCTATACATGTTATTTTGGAGAGGATATTGAGGGCCAATAGTAAATTGATTATATGCTTTGACTAGAGATTAGAGATTAGGTACAGACTATTTAGTCCCATAGGGGACAGTCTAATGGTCAATCCAGATGTTTGACTCCGGCTAGACCTCGGCTCGATTCCCGCGCAGCTTGAATCTTTGCTCATCATGTATTCTCTGGGAAATGTTTGTAATCAGTATGTATTCTCGACACTACTTGTAATCTTGGCAGGCCTTGAAACACAAATAAGTTCAAGGCTCCGCACTTCCATGTGAAAAAAAAGACTATTTAGACCCAGCGTTCAAAATTGAACCCTTCTCATCCCTTCCAAACGGTTCTCGCCCTTCCCAGAAGTGTAAAGTTAAAATTGGCCTTCAAAAAAAAATTAAAATTTGAATTTTACCCTTCCAATTAAGAAAGGCATAATTTATATTGACATTTCAAAAGAAGGGCAACATTTGAAATTACCCGTACATATAAATTTGTCAAGATGTTGAAATTCCTATGCTATAAAGTTCAACTCATCATTCAAAATATTAGAAATATGATAAATTATAATCACTTACTCACTCATGGCATTTACTCACTGCTTAGTTGTGCAAGATGACCAGTAATCATTGATGGCTAGAAGCACTAGCCATCGAGATGTGACTCTGACTCTCAAGTCACTTGGGGCTGCATTCTAAAGTGTGGCAATGTGTCAACAACTATGACTATAACAAAAAAGAACAACTACTAGTCTACTACTAGGCCTGAAATGAGCTCAAAACTTTGTGCCTACAACCTATGTGAACCAATGTCCACTCTTTTTTCATCAAAATGAAATTCAAAAGGCCAGTTTGATAAGTCCTCCTCGACAAGACTTCATTTATTGCATGAATATCATGGACTTACAACAACTATAAAGAATACTTGATGTCATGCAAATACAAATAATGGCATGTATCTAGGATCACAAACTATGCAGAAGATGATTTATGGATTGTTATAGATAGGTGTCATTAGGCACATGATTTAGAGAAACAATGGTGATTAATAAAATTAAAAAAAAAATATTATTGGCTCAAGAATAGTCTTCAATTTTATGGGTGGCATGATCGTGATGTAATATCCCTCCATCCTTTCAAACATTTGTGGTTTCTCACAACATTTGTCATTAGCGCTACCAAAATACATATAAAATTACTTGTCTTTACGTCCTCTTCTCTTTAAATCCTCATCTCATAGTCATAACTAAGGATTATTATCAATGCACATCCCCACCTTATAATACGAATTGGGTCAAGGTGCAAAGACAACCATAAAATATTAAATGTGTCAAGACACAAAGAGTTAGAGACAACTTTAAGTAAGTATTATATTAACTTTACCATATAAGTCTTTAATTAATACTATCAACTGAGATTTGACACGTTGGATTATTGTGATCTTCTTATCACTCCTTACCAATGTGATTGCAAGGCATTCTTTGAAGGTGAAGTCCATAATTTTAGGTCTTCTTCCTCATTATCATGCCTTTTGGTAAGACAATAAAGAGGGTAGTGGCCTGCATCGATAGCATGGAAAACGGTTTTGACATAGAGGTTATACACATTAACTGTTTTCATTAATTAACTTAAATTCCTACCCGTGACTATCGATTCATCGAATCATGGACTGGTACAAAACACAACAAATTTTAGAGCCTCGAGCCCTTAATTACAGCTCATACTTAGAACTTTCTCAAATGTAGCCATTAATAAACTTCTTTTGGTATTTTGCAGGTTCACTTTAAAAGGAAGAGTGTTGAGACTCAGACATGCATTGAGTTGCAAGGATTCAATTGACTTAGGCATGATTCCATTTCTCCTCCATCCCATACATGTATGCTTTCACGACAAGTATTGAACAAAAACGTTTGATACCCCAACCCTGGTTATGCTAGCTTTACTAAATTGCTTGGTACGTAGGAACCTAATTTTCCTTTGGAATGCGCTTAGTTGGGTTTGCTTCAATGGTGTAGCAGGGATAAAGATGGTCAAGAGAAAATTTGTGCAATTGGTTGGGTGAATCTCTAAAGATCGAGGTGCATGGAAACAATATTACTAATAGAGGGTGTTACAATTTACAAAATTTAATTTACACTTCATTGTCAAATTTGCAATTTTTCATGGCACAATTAAAAATGACTAACATAAATTACTAATTCATATTCTTCTAGATAGTCAATTTTTATGCCGTGACTAAATTAGTCGTTTCTGTTAGTCATTTTTAATTATTATCTAGTCATATTTGTTAACTGGAGACTAAATTAGTCTTTTATAGTTGGATCAATCAAAATTGCTCATATTTAGTAGTAAATCACTTGAAAAACCTATGGTGACTAGAAGTTTTAGTCACCTAGTAGCTAATTCCTCATTTTGTACTAGTGAAGACATAGGATTATTCTCAGTAGCAATTGAACATGATGGACATGAGGCTACATAGCTCACTCATGGCAGGGTATTTTTTATCGAGACACTGGGAATTAATCAAGGAAAAACATGTTCTCTAGTTGGGTCAGGAGAGGGATCAAGAAAATCCAACTGATCGATATTCACATTCTCTTTGTTGTGAATAAAGTACATCACACGAAAGAACGTTGACACCATAGATTGCATGCATAAACATAATCACTTTGAAGGATCATATTGAAATCCAAGGGGCCTTCTATCACCATGAAGTCAACTAAGACAGTCTTCCCACCCAAAGTAATAAGTGTTTGAGAAAGAATTCCCAAGGATATACTAGTTCTTCTATAAAAATATAGTAACTAACTAGCAGTCGACATAAGGCCTCGAGATCCCATAGCTCTCTAAGAATGAGCATATAAAATACTAACTAAGGCTCCTTAATGAATAGTACAACGAGCAATCATGTATTTCCCAACTTGGACCTTTATCTAGAAAGGTGCATCAGAAGGGATGCATGACTCAACTAGGCTATCTCAATCAAAGGAAGCAATCCGAGAGATTATTGGGGATCCATTTGAAGCAAGTTTAGTTCCCCCTTGTTCACTAAGTTCTGAACTAGCAATGAATAAAATGTGACTAACAGACACTTCAGTCTCCGAAGGAAGAGTGGGATTGATCAAATATGGAATCAATTCAACCACTTCGTGAAAGTCACTATCCGAAGGGAGAGTGGGATTGGCCAAATATGACATTGGTTCAATCACATAAGGATCACTCTCTGAAAGAAGAGTGGGGTTAAACAAATATGAGATTGGTTCGACCACTTGATCAAACAAATGTTGAGTACATTGTTGAGAAACTACAAGTTGTTCATGAGCATGATATCCTTGAGTCTTGGACCACACTCTTAGCACCTCTATGATAGCAGGGCACTGGTGAGTAAGATGATCTCCATCGCATAGCTTACAAGGGAGCTTAAGTTTTCATTTCAAATGACTTGTTTTCTCAACAGTGTCAACATGACTAGAAGTTACTGACTGTTTACCCCCAGCATGACCACTAGAGGCTAGGTGAGTGGGTCCAACCTGACTAAGAGAGGCTGGTTGTTGAGAAAATTCATGATGTAAAAGAATGGAATGACCTTGGAACCAAACTCTTCACACCTTTGCGATGGCAAGATTTTGATGAGAAAGGTGGTCTCCCTCACAAATCATACAAGAAAACCTGAGCTTGTGTTTTAAACAATTAGTCTTTTCAACACTGTCAACATGAATCGTTAACCAAATATGAGATTGGTTCGACCACTTGATCAAACAAATATTGAGTAGGTTGTTGAGAAACTACAGGTTGTTCATGAGCATGATATCCTTCGCACCTCTGTGTTAGTAGGGAACTGGTGAATAAGATGATCTCCATTGCATTGCTTACAAGGGAACTTAAGTTTGCATTTCAAACGACCAGTTTTCTCAACAGTGTCAACATGACTAGCAGTTCTTGACCACTAGAGGCTAGGTGAGTGGGTCCAACCTGACTGAGAGAGGCTGGTTATTGAGAAAATTCATGATGTAAAAGAATGGAATGACCTTGGAACCAAACTCTTCACACCTCTATGATGGAAAGACATTGATGAGTAAGGTGGTCTCCCTCACAAATCCTACAAGGAAACCTGAGTTTGTTTTTTAAATAGTTAGTATTTTCAACACTGTCAACATGACTCATATTAGTTGTCTGTTTACCCTCAACATGACCTACAAAGGCTAAGATTTTACCCCAACATGACCTACAGGGGCTGAGAGATTAGGTCCGACATGACTTGTAGAGGTTGGACGAGTAAGATCAGCATTCGCAAAGGTTGAGTATGTGCCCCCGGCATGACCTATAGAGGTTGGGTGGATGGATCCAACATGACCTGTAGAGGTTGTAAAAGGTTTCTCAGCATGAACAACAGAGGTTGGGTAACTAGATCCAACATGACCAACAGAGGTCGGATGGGGAGTTTCAACTTGAACTGCAGAGGTTGAATGGGTGCTCTTAGCATGAACTGCAGAGATTGAGTGACTAGATCCAACATGACCCACAAAGGTTAGAAGGATTCCACTAGCATGAACTGTAGAGGCTGGATTGTGAAGATCAACTTGACTTGCAGAGGTTGAGTGATTAGATCCAACATGACCTACAGAGGTTGGATAGGTTCCCCCAACATGAACTCGAGAGGTTGGGTGGTGAGGTTCAACTTGACCTGCAGAGGTTGAACAGGTGCCCCCTTGCTTTCAAGTGTTCTTCCTATTCTTTCTTCTTTTACTCCTTTTAGAATTTCAGTTACTAGTATCAATACTTTCACCGCATGAGGTAGAAGGAGGAGGAGAAGCTGCTACAAGTGAAGGGGGAGTAGTGTTTTGATGCCCCTGATATAAGGAGATTACTGGAGAAGCATTAGGAGCATTCATGATAGTTGGAGTTGAAAACAACCACACTGATATCTCTAGGATGAATCCAGTAAGATTCAAGGTGGACATCAAAGGCACACCAACATTACGGAGTGAGATAGAAAGTACAAGGAGCTCCCAGCATGGGGATCTCTTGGTTAGTGTCCACATGGGTGTTAGCCATAGTTCCAAACAATAAGACAAATTCTGAGGTCGACAGGAAACCATTAGTACAAAGAACACACCACTAGAAAAATTTTCCCGAGTATCAAACCGAGAAAACAGAGGTACCTTCCAAAGGAAGCTCTAGGATTATGAGGACCAAGAACTAACCGGTGAATGTCAAAAAATAGTTACTTGGAATCTCATGAAGATTTCTATGGGTGCAAGTGCTGTAATAACCCAACCACCCTCCCAAATTGTCAACCAAGGTTACCTTCCAAGCTTACCCTAGGATAAATGGAAATATCCTTCCACTGCCACCTGTGTAAGATCCTAGCAGCAAAGATACTAAGGCTACCAAAATCACAGACAAATTCTAGTGAAACATTCGTCAGTCCATCTGATGCATATGGGTAGGGTAGCTAATACCGAAACCTAAACAATACCAGGAACCACATGGGGCCAAAAGGAGGTACTGAATAAGTCCCCAAAAATGAAACAACTCTAGTGTATGCTTTACTGAGAAGAGGAGGGGTATCTCCAACAGCTCAGTATTGCATGACCTTGTGCTTGACTCCTGTGTGAGAGGATATTTCTGATGTCTTTCTCAATGCAGTTGGATTTCCTAATAGATAGGCCACTATGTTTGAGTTTGAAGTTTTGGGTATTTAAGATATCCCTAACCCAAAATACTATCCTAGACTAGTGTGTGCCATCCCTATAAAGAAATAGTTACTAATAAATTTTAGAGATTAAACGTTTATTGTAAAGGGATGGTGATTACTCAAAGGGTGGCGAAGGTGAAACCAATGGTGTTTTGACACAAATTTGAAATAAGATGACTAAGAAAAGGGAAATGAAATGAAAAAATAAAAAACTACTTCTCTTTATTTTTCAAATAGAAAACTTGAAAGCCATGAAAGAAGAACTTCATTTTTATTTTTTCAAGAATAATGATATGCAATGCAATTCAAACTAAAACCCTAATCTACATGCATATAAACAAAACATGTGTTCTTTTTCTTTTTCTTTTATAAATTCAAAAGAAAAACTATCTACAAACTAAAGTATGCAGATAGCAAGAGCAAAGCAAAAGGACTGCCACTATACAACCACCAAACAGACTCTAGACTTCCCTAAATCAAGTATAAACCCTACTTGGAAGGGAGGATTGCATTAGAAACAAGTCAACTACTTTGGAATGGTGAAGTTAACCAACAAAAGAATAAGGAAAAAAGACCAATAAGCTTATGAGTTTAGACAAAGATCGCTACAAAGGGTGATTAAAAACATAAGCCAAAAGTCAAACCAAGCAAACGGGGTGGGGGAGAAGAGCAAAAAGAAAACCATAATGCTACAGAAGGACTTAAAACATAGATTAAAATAACCCGATAGAGATGAAAATGACTCCTTAGATTCAAGAACAAGTAGAGGACTCTAAAACCCCTCCCAAACAACCCTCAAACAATAGAAAAAACCACAAAAAATGATGAAAAGAACTGTTTTAGGGGAACTTGTGAGTTTCCTTAATTCTAGGTTGTGAGTCACTTGCAATTTGACAGTGGTGAAGGTTGCAATTACATGATGTACTTTCTATTGTTGAGTATGTAGCTCAGGAATGGGTGGGAAAAGGGGCAAAAATGTCTAAAAATTTGCCTCGAAAGGAAGGGGAGGTGTATTATCAGGTTGAGAAGGTTTTCCTAAGTGGAAAGAAGAACCTGGAACCTTACAAAACACTAGAATAAAGATAGAGAAACCCCAAATAGACAAGGCTATCCCCAATGGAGTCGCCAATTCTGTTAAAGAGGAATGCGTTCCTATGGCTAGGGGTTAAAAACCATCAACATACTAGGGTTGAAAGGAAAATGCATATAGTTATGGAAGTGAAAGTAAGAAAGGTTTAGAGATCAGTAAGATTCATGCCTTATATAAATGAAGGTGGATCCAAGCAACCCTTCAATTCTCCTCTTGCTCCTCTTGCTCCAAGAGACCTACAAAACAACCTCTACCTTCCTCAAACCAATATGACCACATATAAAGTAATGATAATCAAAATAATACGAGAACCTATTCTGATTAACATAAATATTGATCATAAACAGAAATTCATTACACATAAACAAGGGTTTGGGAAGGAGGAAGAGAATCACATATTGATTACTCATGAAAGAAGTACAATGTTACCTTCTCTTCAAGCTAGGCACCTCTCAAAACCTTGATATGGTTATGTTGTTTCTCTTCTCCAAGGAACTTAGCCTCCAAGCTCTGCAACACGAGACATATTCTAGGAAAAAGGTAGGGGGAACGAGAGTCCCAGTTCCTCCAGCATAACAATGAAAAATTTCAAGTCCCTTCTCATTGACCTATCTCCCTTTTGTTCTTTTTCTTAAATTTATTCTTTTATATGGTTTTACTCTATTGATATTTCTTATGATTGCAAGGTTCTTCATCATCACTATCCTCTTATTCTGGGTAAGGACACTTTGAGGCATAGTGACCAATTTTCCATAGTTAAGACATTTCACGGGTAGCTTTCCTTTGTACTTGCCAATACCTCTCTCAAGTTTCTTGATAAAAAGAGCTTCTTCATCATCTGAGTTCTCTGAGTGGCTCTTGGATAAGGCTTCAGACTTCTTTGGGTCTTTTTAGGCTTTAAATGTTACCTCTTTTCTTAATGGCCCATATTGTCCTGTTCTCATCTCATAGGTAGTAAAAATCCATGTAGTTCATCTACTATCATAATTTCAATATCATATCATTCTTTTGAAGTAGAAAATTTTGAGTCATACCTCATTGGTAGGGTTCTTAGTACATTTTCAACAACTTATTTATCCTTTATTTCTCCTCCTGGGATTCTAATAACATTACCAATTTCATATACTCTTAGAGGATATTCTGCAATGTTTTCCTCTTCTTTTATTTTTAGACTTTTAAACTTCCCCTTGTATGTTTGAAGTTTGGATTTTTTGACTTTAGAAGATCCTTCATAAACATTTTTTAATTTATTCCAAGCATGTTTGGTTGTATTACATTGCATAACCTTAACAAACAATGAATTCATTAATCCATTTGTTGGCTATCATGGGTAGACCCGGGTTTATTGTAGTTAACCAACAACACCCCTAGCTCACTGGCCCTTTCGGCGACAGACCGCGAAGCGGCCTGAAGTCTGACCCAAAGTGATTCTAATGGGTTGGCCAAGGACTCAAGCGTCTTGGACCAGGTTCTGTGGCATCCTATTTGCGACTCACATCTCTACTAGCCACGAGGCCTCTCTCTCTGTGCGTCGCGCAACCCTTTTGTTCGCGTCGCACGATCTCCTCGTCTCGCTGCTCTTCTAGCCAAGAGATCTCTCTGTTCCTGTCGCGCGTTCCCTTTCCGCGTTGCGCAACTTCCACTAACTTGCGATGACTCCAGCCTTATCGCATCACCACACACTAGGCAACATGTAACTTTCTCCCCAACGCTAAGTCCTTAACCTACGATATCGCACACTGCGGCTCCTCTGCCGATGCGGTATCGCCTCCCTACGATACCTACTCCTGCGGCTCAGTGCACTTAGCGTTGTTCGTGTCGACTTGCAAGACTCAACATACCAGGCTGTTTAACACTGTGACTAGTGACTGTTCAAGCAAAGCATAAATGAATCCACATATAACATGCCAAAGACTTCAACTTATATCTATCCTTCTATTTTATTATGAACTGAACAACGCATACATACATTCAACTGTAAACCAGGCTCATATAATCACTAACAGATGCAACAAATAAACACAACACATGAATCAATCGCATAACACTCGATTTTAACGTGGTTCACCTCCAGGATGGAAGTTACGTCCACAGAACTATGTTTCTATTATATCTCAGGGGAAGGTAAACACAGTTCTGCTGGACCGCATATGCATCTTGAGATCTTCTGGGTAACTTCGCACACAGCCTGGAGCCCTTCTCTCTTAGATCTCTTCTCTATCTCTATATTGTCTCTCTTACAATATACTCTTCGCTCTCTGTCAATCCCTGCGGATTGTTACAATACAAAATAATAGTAAGCTAACAGACTACTGATGATCTGACTAGATGGATGGCCTAAAATGCCCAAAATGCCAACCTTTTACAATACAAAATACATCCCTTTATAGGTGGCCCAAAGGTCTCGCCATTACAACACTGTGGGCCTGTCCCAATAGTAACCCAAACCCTAACTAGTGACAGTTGGCGTATCTATACTTTGAGGTAGCCGCTATCCGTCACACCACAACTCTCTGCAGTCTTCCATGCTTCTCGATGCTGACCATGGGTACTATGCACTGCTTCCCTTCACCACAGCTTCCTGCAGTCTTCCATGCTTCCCGGCACTGACCATGGGTACCGATGCTGCTTCCCTTCACCACATCTTCCTACAGTCTTCCATGCTTCCCAGTGCTGACCATGGGTACCGGCGCTGCTTCCCTGGCTGTCCTTTGTCTTCAATACCTCGGCCTCGTTGCTCCTTTTCCTTTATGAGGGTAGTTGAGCCCTCGTGTCATCTGCCGCTGCCTTTAATGTAGTGGGTGAGCTCTCTCTTCTCGGCCACTCAGGTACCGTCATCTTCCTTGACTTCTCCGTCTTATATGGTCATGGTTTTCGGCTCTGATCTATAGCTAGAAACCTGCTACGACATCATAGCTTTGCCTCTTATATCTCCACCAAAACTGTCTGTCCGTCAAAATAGTAGCTTCTTCTATAGCTGCAGGACCCTACTCCAACAGTCCCCTAACACTTACTTGTGGCTCGCCCCCGAGCCACTACCAGCGGGCTTCTCCTGCTGTAGCTTCTCCTTGGATTCCTGTGAAGTCCGTTGCAGCTTGTCACGAAGTCCCGCGACTTCGTCTTGCATCGCTGCGACACGCTCTCATGCTGAGTCAAGCAAAGCTTGACTAATACTGGCATCTTCTATTACTTAGTTCGATGGGTTCTCTTATATTTCCTTCCCTTAGCTCTTCTCTCGCTCTCGTCGCTCCTGAGACCTTTTAAAGGTCTGCAGGTCTTGAGAAGTCTTCCACAGATATCCTTTCCTCTTTTTCTGGGTTAGAACTTTTATCACAAGGAAAATCTGTATCTTCCAACCTTCTCAAACATTTCATTCAGTCTAGAGCCTACTTATGCGAAAGGTATACAAACCAGGAATTCTATTCCGAGAACAAGCCTTTGTATGCATCTGGAAGTTCTGCTTGTTCGGTTTGTTTTCCCTTTCACCTTTCTTCTCAGCAACTCGCTCCAGGTATTCACGCTGCTTGGATTCCGCATATTTTCATTCCTGACCTTTGGAACCTCTTGTTCTCCTCTTAGCTGATGAGATAGGTCATCTTCCTTCTCCCGTTGCTTCCTTTTTTTCATTTTTACTTTCTTCCTAGTGGGAGATTTCTTCTCATCATTCTGCCGCTTTGCTTTCTTATCTTCAGTGATCTGCTCGGCTTTCTTCTGCTCTTTAGAAAATATTTTGATGACATCTTCTACATCCTGCACTTGATTCCTCATCCTTGGAAATTGTCTTACCTGTGATATTCCTAATTTCACAACCCTGGGTGGCGTCGTCATAGCAGACACATGGCCACCAGGGTCGAAACGTCTCACCATGTCTTCTAAAGGTTCCTCCTCGGACAGAACCCACTTGGTGGAATATCCTGGGCGTACAATGGCTTCGAACTCTGGGAATCACAACACTCTGTAATGGGGTGAACTCTTCACAGGGAACTCTTAACAGCTTACTCTATAGCTCTCGGGTTTTTGCAAGTGTAACCCTCTCGAATGAACAATTTCTGCTCTTATGCCGAAGGCAACAATCCCGGATGCAACGGTCATCTAGACTGAATCCGTTGGTCATAATAATTACATGGATGAGACCACACCCATCATCTGATCCTCAATAAATGCTGAAATCTGATCACACTTCCCTCGAAGCATGTGTACGGGCGCCGGTCTCGTCGAAGATTTGCCAAATCTGGAAACTTAATTATGTTGCTGCCAAATCTATGGTAAGGTATACCGGTCATTTCCTCAATAACTGCCTGTCAGAAGGTGACTTGACTGGCCCTCTGTCGGTTGCAAAACTAGATACGTGGCACGGGGAAACATCGCATTACTGCGCTGCAACACCGCATCACCTGCGCAAACAATCAAGCTTTTTTTTTTTGTTTTTTGTTTTTTTTTTCCCGCAAGCTACTGATGACTTGTGCAAAATGAACCGACCTTATGCGATTCCTCATTCTTATAATACCTGCCGGTGTAGACTAATTCCCGGTGCGATGCTTCCTTTCAACTACACTGGACATCTGCACCACCATAAACTGGCTAAGCCAGGGATGAGAGGTGGGGTGGCTATGACTATAGAGCTTAAGCCTACTGCCATTAATCAATGTGGGAAGAAGCTCCCCATTCAGCTGGCTGAGCTAAACGACACCTCCCTCTGTAACTTGCTGTATCTGATATGGCCCCAGCCAATGCGTTTTGAACTTCCCTGGAAACTTAATGAATTTACTGTCATAGAGGAGTACTAGGTCTTCAATCTGAAAAGTCTTACTCTTAATGTGTCTTTCATGCCAAGATTTTTCTCGTGCCTTCTACACTTTCTGATGGAATCCGACGATGAATCTGTCTTCCTCTAAGGCAAGCAGCTATGCTAGCCTTTCCTCCACTGTGTCTGTATCAGTCATCCCGGTAATCTGAGCGATTCTTAAACTGGGAAGAATATACTCCATAGGCATAACAACCTCCTGTCCATACACCAAGCTGAAAGGTGTGTGTCCTGTAAGTTTCTTGCATGTGGTCCTATATGCCCATAATACAGCGTTAACTTTGAGGTCCCAATCATTCCTTTGGATGTTGCAGATCTTAGTAAGATCGTTTTCTAAAATCTTATTAAAGGCCTCCACCGTACCATTAGCCTGTGGGTGGTAAGGGGTGCTCTTATGGTGCTGAATCTGGAATTCTTCTGTCAAGGCCTCAATGGTGCAGTTCAAGAAATGTGTGCCTTGATCACTCATCAAAATTACGGGGCAGCCAAATCTACTGATGATGTTCTCAAAAAGGAACTGTGCGGCTGTAGTAGCATCACAATTTCTTACTGCTTTGGCCTCTTCCCATCTGGTGAGGTACTCTGTTGCGGTGATAATATATCTTGCGCCAGTGCACTTTCCTGGTGGGTTGATAGGACCCACAAAGTCTATAGCCCACTTGTCAAATGTGCGCAGCGTAACCTGTGGGCGCAATGGCATTTCGTCTCGTCGCGAGGGTTTTCCTATCCTTTGGAAGATATCACAGCATCTGCAAAAGTACTTGGTGTCCTTATGCAACGTAGGCCACCATAATCCTACATCTAGGATTTTCTGCGCAGTCAGCTTTCCTGCGAAATGACCTCCTGTGGTTCCTGAATGTGCCTCTCTGATAATAGCGTCTTTTTCATGCGGCATCACACATCTGCGCAAAACTTCATCCGGTCCTAACTTGTATAGGTGTCCTGCGATCAGGGTGAAGTCTACTGCTTTAACAACCAACTGCTTCTTTTGCTGCTTAGTAAACTCATCAGGTGCCAATCCTGTAGTGAGAAAGTGAATAATATCAACATAGTAGTCGTCTGTGATCTGGATAGAAAACAACTGCGCATCTGGCAAATTGTCCTCTAGGTTACTTGGCTCTTCTCCTGAGTCTATCCGCGACAAATGATCAGGTCCAGCATTCAATCTTCCTGGTTTAACAATGATTTCAAAATCATACCCCTGAAAGAGGATTAACCATCTGCAAATTCTCCCCCCTAACATTGGCTTATTGACCAGATACTTCAATGCGGAATGGTCAGTAAACATCTTGAATGAGGCACCCAATAGGTAGTGCCTGAACTTCTGTAGCGCATACACCATAGCTAGGCCTTCTCTTTATGTCGTGGTGTAATTCTTTTCTGCTGTCGATAGCTTTCTACTGGAGTATGTGATAGGATGATCAATATCCCCTTCTCCTGGTTACGTTAAGATTACCCTAGTGCGATGCCAGATGCATCCACATGTACATGAAATGGTTTAGTCCAGTCTGGAAATACTAGGATGGGTGCTGTAACCATATTTTCTTTAATTTTGTCTAGACTCTTCTGACATTCCTCATTCCATAGGAATTTTACATCTTTCTTTAGCAATTTCTCCATTGGTGCTGTAATGTTTGCGTAGCCCTTGATGAACTTTCTGTAGTACCCGGTATGACCAAGTACTGTCCTCAGTTGCTTGACTGAGTTGGGTGCTGGAAGATTTACAATGATGGCAATCTTTGCGGGATCTACCATCAGGCCTTGTCTACAAACAATGTGACCCAACAAAATACCAAATGGTGCAAAAAATATACATTTCTTCAAGTTTAGAGAAATCTGGTACTGCCTACATTTCTCTAGCATCAGTTTTAGATCTCCTATGTGCTTGTCAATTAGTCCAAATATAGTACAATCATCAAAATATACTTCTAGGAATTTATGGATGTATTCTTTAAATACAGCAACTACTACTCTAAAAAATATAGCTGGTGCATTCTTAAGACCAAAGGGCATTACCGTATACTGGAATGAGCCCCATTCTGTTGCAAAGGTGGTCTTGGATCGATCTTCTGTATGTATTCTGATCTGATGGTAGCCTGAAAATCCATCAATGAAGGAGTAGACCTCCTGTCCTCCCGCGTTGTCTAATACCTCATCAGTGAATGGTGTCGAAAATGGATCATGAAGTGATGCATCGTTGAGCTTGCGCAGATCAACACATATCCTGATGTCTCCTTTGTTTTTCTTCTCTTGTACGACCATGGGGCTAACCCATTCGCTTTCTTCTACAGGCTCAATGATGCCTGCTTCTAGCATCTTATCGATCTCATCCTTTACTTTTTCTTTATATCACGGATTTAATCTAAATGGGCACTGTTTGACTGGTCTAGCATCCTCCTTCAATGGTATCCTCCTTCAATGGTATCCTCATGACTCCCAGGTCTTCGACTATTCCCTTCATCTCTGTGAACTTGGTGGGAAATAGGTCCTGATAGTCATGTAACAAGTCTGCAATCTGTCTGACTGTTTCATCATTCCAATAGTCTCCAATAGAGGCAAACTTAGGTTCTTTGTCTGTGCCAATATTGATTTTTTTAATCTTGATGGGCTCTGTGATTGCTGGAATTTCTAACTGTGGTCCCTCAACATCGTGATTTCCTTTTGACTCCGGAATGTTGGTGTCGCGAGGATCCTCATCCTCTTCCTCTGGTTCAGCTACAAAATTATAACACTCTAACACCTCTTTTAGCTGGATAGCCCACTCAGGTTGAGCTGACACTGATATGGTACAATTCTCAATTATCTTACTCTTTATTACTTGTAGGGCCTGATCAACACTTGGATACTCAGATTTAAAAGCGAAGGTGAGTAGGAAGCTGTCTATCATAAGTGGCCATGTAGTTGTTCCCTTACGTAGTTCAGTCTCTGTATACCATTTTCTTGGAACTGTATCCAAAGTATGAATGAATTGGTGAACCCATTCATTCTCGGGAATGTCCGACCAATTATGTTCACATGTCTAAATGTGTGATCTGGGGTCACTCTCTCCTATGTATTTCTGCTGGACATACTCTCTGTCGTCAGAAAATCTGATCGCCATGAATCTCTTAATATCGTCCCATGATGCGATGTTCTCTTTATGTGCATACCACCATCTTGCAGGTGTGGCTCATACTGCAAGGTCCATAGCTGCGATCCTCTGCTCGTGAGGAATCTGTTGTTCAAACTGCTCGAGAAAGTCCTGGATATCTGTTAGACCATGAAACGATGGAATCTCATTGATCTCTACGCCAATCCATCCCAGTGACTTAGTCAAGTATGCGCATCTGCGCGCTGAGACTTCATGAAGTCTGTTCTACCAGTTCTCTAGACCAACATCTAAATCTGATGCGCATGAGCTGTCGCATTGCCAACTAATATTCCCTTATGCGGTTGGATTGATGTAGTCGCTCTGGTTTGTGGTCATCTGATAGAGGCTCTCCATGTTACGTGCCTCCTCCTCTGCTCAGATAGGTTCAATATATCTAGGACCCTGAAAAGGATCCAACGGTGCGATGACCTAGATCTGCACATCCTCAAAGGTCATTTGTCTTCTCTTTAGGTTGATAACAGCCATGTTACCAATCACCCAATCAATGCCTAGTAGTGCTGGATACGGTCTACTATTGCCAATGATTTCTATAACTTCAAAGTCCGCAAAGCTGCGAACTCCGTCAAAGTCAACTGGCACCTGCGGTAATCGACCCAGGGGTGACACACGCTACTGATTACCTAATCTCAGATGGATAGGTGATCTGATTAGCTTAGGGATACCCATCTGTTCCCATGTCTGCTTAGTCAGAACATTTACATCTGATCCCAGATCTAGGATCACCTCATCCATTTCAAATTATCCAACCTGCGCTATGAGTCACATCTCTCTTCCCGTTCTTGTATGTCCTGTAATATTATGAACAACATGCTGTGTACTACTCACGGAAGAGGATGGCTGAAACTGATCTATAATGCGCTGAAGTTTCGTGATAGCTTGCTCATTTCTTACAAGTTTTAGACAACTCCGCAGGAAGGAATGTACACTTCCTGTCATCTCATCCTCATCGCATCTTCCCGATGTGGTAGCCTGCGATGTTTGTACAAGGCTATCGCCATAAGGTGCTTGTTGCGGTACGCCCCTAGACGGCGGTACCTATGATCTAGATTGCGTAGGGTCATCAAAGAAAGCCTTAGCTTCCTGAAATGTCTGTTTGTTCTTCTGCAGGTCGAGTGGTGTTTCTTTATTAGGAGCTCTGCGTACCCACTCCTGACCTATGTTCTTTTCGGTCTCCTGCGATGTCCCACTGGTAGAAACACCGCTGCGAGTCACAATATTGACTCTTGGTTCTGGTTCTTCCTGCTCATCAGCAATAAGCTGGATGTTCTGGTGTACTGCTAGCTTAGGTTCTCTGATCTTAGCTATCAAGGTAGGACACTCCTCTATAGTATGATCATAATATTTACAATAGTTGCATGTGGTAGTAGGGCTCTGACAGTCCCTAGCATAAATTCCTACAACTCTGCAGTTGTAACAAGTAACTGGTCCACGACCACGGCCAAAACCTCCTCCACGGCCTCATCCTCTGAATCCTCCTCCACGGCCTCCATAAGCTAGATCATGTTGTGGTCCTACTGCTGGACCCTGTGTCTCTGACTGGACTCTGTACAAGTCTTGCTTTACTCCAACCATGAGATCATAGGCTCTGCAATCGTGTTCATCATGGCCTACAGACTTGCAGAAGACGCAGTATAAGTTCTTAGGTGTCTGCACGTACTTCTGAAGTAGAGGGAAATGGTGAGGTAGATGTCCTCGTGTTTTGCATATTTCACACCACAGTCCGTGGGTCTGTGGTAAGGGGTTAGGAGACCCTGTTGCTATATATTCTACAAAAACTGGACAGTCATCTTTGGTATGGCCTTGTGCCTTACATTTTATGCACCATATGTCTTGCGCAACCTCTTTCCCTTTCTTAAGCTCATGCAACTGTAGCATGAGATTAGCCAACTGATTTTGTAAGGTTGCCATGCCTGTACTGCTCTCAGCTAGAGGTGAATCCTCTAGTTTCATTGCCATCTCTAACGTGTCATCCTGCATCTGGAGTTTCTGCTGCATTAACGGCAGTCTAATGTGAGGGAGCAGCGCTGCAATAAACCATTCCTTATGCTGCTTCGGCGTGAACTCAAAACTGACTTGGTTGATAAGGGCTTTGAATTTCTGATCAAAGTCCCACACTGACTCTGCAGGTAACTGCTTGATGTCTTTGAGTTCTGTAATGCACTGTGACTCAGACTTAGGTTTCTTAAACTCTTTAATCATGGCATTCTTGACCTGGACAAGTGTCCTGGGCACTGTGGTATACTTTATATACCATGTTAAGGCTCGGTCTCTTAGTGTGGTGACCAACTGTACAAGTTTAAGGTTATCGTCATTGATTGCTTTAATGGTCCACATGGCTTCACATAGAAACCAATGCTTCTCTAGGTCTTCTGCCCCTGTTCCCTTAAATATAGGTAGCTTTATATCATCCCCCATTCTATTTCTATGTGGTGGATGTTGATTTACTGTGTTACTACCACTCGGCGGTGTAGGTGGAGGTGATGTAGCGGTGGTAGGTACTGTCTGTGAGCTACTGGATGGGGTTCCTACATGATTGTTCTGAGTCCTAGTCTGTTTCTGTGGGGTGTAAGGGTGGTAAGGGATACCCCCGTCTGTTCCTTCTGTGGTACTATGACTCTGCTATCTAGTACTATCTGAACTATCTTCAAATATTGGAGATCTGAAATCTACTTTATACTTCTTTCCACTACGTGTTCGTCCAATGTCATCAAAATCACTTTCAAACTCTTGTGACATTACTATTTCTACTTATTCATCTAAAACTAGATCCATTGTTCCTTTTTCATGTAATAGCATCTTAATGGACAAGTTTAAAGATCTTAGGTACTTACCATGATATCCTTTGAAGAAATAGTGGTCAGCCTCACTGAAGCTTTTCCTCTGGTCAACTGCAAACTCTGTGACGAAGCCTTCTAGCACACTCGCAAGCTAGAATTCTACTGCCCTCGTGATAGGATTATCAAGGTTCTTCACAGTCTGAATCAGCTCCGGTGTCCAGGCAATGTCTGTTTTCTTTTTGAATATGCTTGTGTCAGTTAACTTTGATAACCAGTCATAAAGCTCGTTCCCAAAGGTCGCAAAAAATATCGCATGCAGGTCTGTAATGATATGTTTTTGTAACCAGTCCTCTGTACTTAGTCTAGGACTCTTGTTCTCTTGTTCAGCAAACTCTTTCTGGTTAGAGCAAACCCACTCGTTGAGTTCGTTTCTTGTAGGACGCCACCACAACATCAGCACTCAGTTTGTTCAAAGCCGGCAACGGAACCATTTGTTGACTATCATGGGCAGAATCAGGTTTACTATATTTAACCAACAACACCCCTAGCTCACTGGCCCTTTCAGCGACAGACCGTGAAGCGGTCTGAAGTCTCACCCAAAGTGATTCTAATGGGTTGGCCAAGGACTCAAGCATCTTGGACCAGGTTCTGTGGCATCCTATTTGCGACTCACAGCTCTGCTAGCCGCGAGGTCTCTCTCTCTGCGCGTCGTGCAACCCTTCTGCTTGCGTCGTATGATCTCCTCGTCTCGCAGCTCTTCTAGCCATGATATCTCTCTGTTCCTATCGCGCGGTCCCTTTCCACATCGCGCAACTTCCACTGAATCGCGATGACTCCATCCTTATCGCATCGCCGTGCACCAGGCGACACGTAACTTTCTCCCCAATTCTAAGTCCTTAACCTACGGTATCGCGCACCGCAGCTCCTCTGTCGGTGCGGTACTGCCTCCCTGCGATATCCTACTCCCGTGGCTCAGCGTACTTAGCATTGTTCGTGTCGACTTGCAAGACTCAACATACCAGGTTGTTTAACACTACGACTAGTGACTGTTCAAGCAAAGCATAAATGAATCTGCATACAACATGCCAAAGACTTCAACTTATATCTATCCTTCTATATTATTATGAACTGAACAATGCATACATACATTCAACTGTAAACCAGGCTCATATAATCACTAACAGACACAACAAATAAACACAACACATGAATCAATCGCATAACACTCAATTTTAACGTGGTTCACCTCCAGGATGGAAGTTACGTCCACAGAACTGTGTTTCTATTATAGCTTAGGGGAAGGTAAACACAGTTTTGTTGCACCGCATATGCATCTTGAGATCTTCTGGGTAACTCCGCACATAGCCTGGAGCCCTTCTCTCTTAGATCTCTTCTCTATCTCTATATTGTCTCTCTTACAATATACTCTTCCCTCTTTGTCAATCCCTGCGGATTGTTACAATAGAAAATAATAGTAAGCTAACAGACTACTGATGATCTGACTAGTTGGATGGCCTAAAATGCCCAAAATTCCAACATTTTACAATACAAAATACATCCCTTTATAGGCGGCCCGAAGGTCTCGCCACTACAACACTGTGGGCCTGTCCCAACAGTAACCCAAACCCTAACTAGTGACAGTCGATGTATCTATACTTTGAGGTAGCCACTATCCATCACACCACATCTCTCTGCAGTCTTCCATGCTTCCCAGTGCTGACCATGGGTACTATGCACCGCTTCCCTTCACCACAGCTTCCTGCAGTCTTCCATGCTTCCCATCACTGACCATGGGTATCGGCACTGCTTCCCTTCACCACAGCTTCCTGCAGTCTTCCATGCTTCCTAGCGTTGACCATGGGTACCAGCGCTGCTTCCCTGGCTGTCCTTTTTCTTCAATACCTCGGCCTCATTGCTCCTTTTCCTTTATGAGGGTAGCTGAGCCCTCCTATCGTCCACCGCTGCCTTCAATGCAGTGGGTGAGCTCTCTCTTCTCGACCGCTCAGGTATGTTCATCTTCCTTGACTTCTCTGTCTTCTACGGTCACGGTTTTCGGCCTTGATCTGTAGTTAGAAACCTGCTATGGCGTCGTAGCTCTGCCTCTTATATCTTCGCCAAAACTCTCTATCCATCAAAATAGCAGCTTCTTCTGTAGCTGCGGGACCCTACTCCAACACCATTTAATATTACATTCAAATATTTTTCATTTGATTCATATTGATCTAGTTCATCTCTATCTGTAGGTAGGTTGTCTGGTACATTATACTCTTTTTCAAAAGAAGTCCAAACGTTGCATCCCAGATACATTAGATGGCATCTCATTCTTACACTCTAGAATGCATAATTTTCTCCTCTAAGTAATGGATGTATGTTGGTAGCTAACCCTTCTTATTGATTCATAATGTTTTTTAATAGTATCTTCCTTTGAGTGATTTAAATTGTACTGTAGGATCCCTCTTTGACACCAATTGTTGGAATATCAAGCAATAATGAAAGGGGGGTGGATCAGTATTGATCTATCTTACTCAATTTTTATCACTTAAAAATAAAATCAACAATAGAGACAAGACACAATATTATCATGGAAGCACAATTGGGAAAACAAACAACAATTTCTATTACTACAAAATTATATTTACAAATAGTTTGCAAGAACCAACTTGCTAGATGGACCAACACCCAGGTTTTTTAGCTACAATTGAAGGATGAACCAACACCCTATTTACCAGCAACCACTGGAAGAAAGCTACGGCTCCCTACAACCTTGCATCCTGTCTTTGTGCCTCCCAAATACCCTTATAAGATAATTTCATCTCTCACTTCTATACACCTATGGATATTACAGTCAAATGTACATAGACACTTGTTTGAATGTCTAAAGCTTTTCTTATATACCCTCAGTCATGCCTCTTCATCTAACACTCACGTATATTCATTGTCACCCTTCACAAATCAACAAATCGTAAAATAACCTCTTCCTTACCAAAACTATGAATTAACAACACAACAATGCATCACTCCAACCCTGGAATCTTGACTCCGACATACCTATTTCGACTAACAAATACACTTCATGTTTCAAGATTTTCCAATGATCTCGACTTTGACTTTTCCAAGACCGATCTTGGAAGTCGGACCCTCCATTTTTTTTCTTCTAACTTTGACTTTTCGACTTTCCGGATTTCTGACTGACCAACTCTTTCTTTCTAACTTTCAAAATCAGAAAATCCAAAAACTTATAGTTTGAAACTAACGGTTCCGAACCCGTCGTTTCTAGTCTGACTGTCCTACTCTGAATTTTTGACTTTCGAATTAGAAACTCCAAAAACTTAGCGTTGGAAACTAATGCTTCCGACTCCGTTGTTCTGAGTTCGATTGACCAACTACGAATTTCCAACTTTCAGAGTCTGAAAATCCAGAAAATTAATTTTGTGACATGCCTCTTACATCTACGCCTCGCCGACTTTTCAACTTTCGACTTTCAAAGTGAGAACCTCCAAAATTTAAACTTTGGAAACTAATGCTTTCGACTTCGACTCCGAATTTCTGAATTTGATATTTTGTTAAGGATTTTTAACATTTTGGCTCAACCTTTTTGTATTTTCCATCTATTCCTATTTCATCAATGTTTCCTTATGATCATATGTTTACAACAATGCTAATTTAATCAAGAAATCGTTCATCACATGTGTTTTGAGGTACATTAGGTCAATCAATGCCCATTTTTTTTAATAATTTTTTTACATATTCATACCCTGCGGGGAATTATAATAAATGAATTAGCATGATGAAATTATGTAAAAGGTTTGGTTTTAATAGGACTTAGACATCAATACTTTACTCTAGGGTGTTTTTTCCTTGAGAATTATATGTCGATTTTCAATGACTTATAATTTTCGAGTTTTTCACTTGCTCCTCCAAAGCTAGAGTAAATGTTTTGGTTGTTAGGGATTAATAGGTTATTAAAAAATATTTGTAAATGTATTACCATGAAAAATATTGTTTTTAAGTCATATGAACATGCTCTAAATCCCCCATAGGTTTTATTTTAATTTCATATTTTTTTTCCAGGCTTATTTTTAATTAGTTAATTAAAAATATTCAAAAGGGAATAAAAGTGTGGTCTAGGAGAAGAATTTTCCATGGGGGTGCTCATTTTATAACTATGAGCACCCACTTGACCCTAAACCCAGTTTCCTAATTTTGCGAGTAATTTATCTCCAAAATTAATTATTACTCAAAAATGGTGAAAAAAGACCAAAAAATGGATAAAGTGAAAAATTCGGCAACTCATAAAATAAAGGAAAGATGCCGAAAGTGAATTTTATGAGTTGACAAAGTAAAATGGAATCATTCCTAAACTTTCTAAAACAATTTAGAGTGTTTTTCTCGACAAATAAAAGAAATTCGATTTTGCTAAATCAAGTGGAGCACATCTCTCAAGAAAAATATGGAAATTTGTGAGGATAACAGCAAGTGTTGAGTTATGAATTGGAAGTTTGCATATTTTTTTCCTTTTCCATCCTTTAGACAACCCATATCCATCCCATTCAAACTCAATCAAAACACTCTCTCTTGGGCAAGTCTGCCCCCATCTCTTGGTCATGTTTTCTATATAAGCAAGGCATTGATCCATTATTTCAAGGTGGAAGCATTGAACCAATGCTCTTCTAATTATTTTCTTGATCATTTGATCACCTGCTAATGAAATAGTTCTGAAGGATTTGGAGGCCAGATGCTGTCCAACCATCCTCTTTGATGTGCTTTTGGCTAATGTTCTGAGGCGATATCTTGCTAGTCACTTATTATTTTGCAATAATTGTAGATTTATCTAGCTTAGAGAGTTACTCTAAAACACATAGCATAAGTATTCATTGTCTTTGATTTGTTTATTAATGTTTGATTAATTAGAGATAATGAAGCAACAAGTGTATTCAGTTGTACTAATTCCCTTCTAATCTCTGTTAATTATGTATTCTAGATTTAATGTCTCTTTGAAAAGTGTGTAACAATGCAAGATAGAAACCGAAGGAGGAGATTGATCTCAGTTGCATCTTCATCCACCTTCGGTGTTATATATAATGGTCTAATATTTCTTGACTTGCAGGCATCTTTGGCTGTCCATTCTTTCAAAATCGAAGTTGGGTTCTTGTTTCTTCTACATTATTAAAATTAAAAAATTGATGGTTACATTACTCTTCAACAAGTTGATAATTTTAAATCTTAGCATACATCTCTTGCTGCATATTTTATTAGATCTAAAGAAGCATTTAAATTCATATTTTAAGCTTGAATATAACATTAAAACTTAATACTTGTGCTTCATAATTTTTTTCAATATTTAGGGAAGTATGAAGTAGTTGTATTTTTACACTAATCCACTATTTTATAAATATATAAATTGTTGGCTTCTGCATTTTATTGACAGGACCAGCAGAAGTGCTGATGAGATTTTGAATTTTTTATCCTCTCAAAGCACCTCCATTTCCCCTTCTTCAATCCCCTCTGTTAAGCAAGTTATTGTAATTCTTTTGATCAATTTTAAAGGTCAAAAGGAAGCCTTTCATTACATTATCAACATTGTAATAAATAACTTAAAGAGAAGCAAGTGGGATTTCCTAGTGCACACACTCTAGCCCCCCTAGGCGATTTGTGTCACCTCCTTAGTGGTTTGCTTTATGCTTTATTTTTTCGATGCTAATGTTAAATTAGTTTAGTTTCTTTTACTGTCAGCTAATTCAGTTATATTTCAAAGTTTTCTTACTTTTGCAAAGTAATCAAATACTAACCTTGTATTTTATTGTTGTAGTAATTAGTCTCACAAATTTCTTTTATTTTTCTGTAACATAAGCACACAATCCATCCTAATGGGATGTATCTTTATACTTTTCTTTCACAAATCGGAATAAACATTTAGCTTTTTTGTGTATGCTCTACCCATCATAGATTTGTCTAATACTTGGGGATCTAAAAAGAGATATTGTGCATTTATACAAAATTTCACATTTAATTAATCAATTCATTTTAATAAAGTTAACAACCCAAAAAATTACAAAAAACCGACGAAAAACGAGTTTTGTGAAGTGGGCAGATTCTTCAGGGAAAGAGGGAACACCTAGAAAGTGATTGTGGGGTCCCGTTAGGCTACATCCTTGTTGGTGTAGTGTTGAACTCCCCCCATGACTCCATCTAGCCCACATTTTCCCATGCAGAGCCACTTTTCCCAAAATCCAGACATATTCCCTGTACCATTCGGTATATCGAGAATCCCCTTTCCCCTTTAATAGCTCAT
This sequence comes from Pseudotsuga menziesii, assembly GCA_001517045.1. Taxonomy (NCBI): domain Eukaryota; kingdom Viridiplantae; phylum Streptophyta; class Pinopsida; order Pinales; family Pinaceae; genus Pseudotsuga; species Pseudotsuga menziesii. The sequence continues at coordinate 79,615 of LPNX011142601.1, read as the reverse complement.
CATTTTAATAATTAAAATTGACCAAGTACATAACAAAACATTTTCCCATTTCAGCAACATTTATTATTTTGACTCCATTAAGGAATTGGTTTAATTTTTGCAATTCTATTTTCTTTCAATGATATTATGGTTATTGATTTATCTTGTTATGCTATTGAATTAAGTTCTCTAATTTTGCTAATTGTCTTGTCAGCAATTTAATCATATCTAAAACTCCTAAAAAAATCACATCTTACACTTAAAATATTTAAGAGTCGTAGAAACTCTTTCTGTAGGTACTACCTCCCTTGGCTTCGTTAGGAGTTAAGCCTAAATGGAGGATTCAAGATCAAGTGACAGTAGCTGACTCAAGACTTTCCCCCAAGGAAGCACCTACTAGATTAAATATTTATGTTGCATTAACCACATTTGCATAAG
>LPNX011142601.1:54139-78718 GCA_001517045.1 Pseudotsuga menziesii | reverse complement strand
GAGAGAGAGAGAGAGAGAGAGAGAGAGAGAGAGGGTGGGGGATAAAGAAGTGTGGTGTTAGGGACAAAGGGTATTAATTCTTGCACATTGATCTAGAAACTAAGAATAAATCTCATCAAAGAATAATCGACAAATACTCCTGAAATGGTGTTATCGGAACCAAAAATGGTTTCCTCTTTGTATATTTAATAAACAATAATGGGTTACAATTCCAATGTTGAGCAAACGCTTAACTCCATGAAGAATTCAAATACCTAAGGACACAATTCGAATTCAGTGAGTGAGTCTAGCTTAACTGACTCTCAACCATTCAATCTCACTCAGTTAACCACTTGACCAAAACCCTGATTGACTCACCAAACCCTCACTAAAGTTGGAGTGCAATAAATGACTGAATCTCAACTGAAGGAGATCAAACACATGTCATAGCAATCCAATCATCAAGTTCTAGTGCTTCATGACTCCAATGAACCCCATGAGGTTAACTGAAGCTGAACTGACCATCAGAAGTTGGTGGAGGTGCCTTGTTGACTCCAGTTCATTAAATAATAATAAATAATCATTAAATAATATATTTAATGATTGGAGGTGCCTTAACTGAATGTAACTGACTGGCTGAACTGATTGTAACCACCAGTTAGCAATTAGGTGCATTAATATCACTCAGATCACCCCCAAAGTGCTCCAGTTAGCCTCCTTGACTATAGGTAGGCGTGGGTGTGACTAGATGATGGCAATTAATGCTCCAATGATGTCAATTAAACTTAGGATAGTGGTTTAACTAGGCCAATTTGAACAAAAGAGTGTGTATGATGGTAAATGTCTCCAACACCCCCCCTTAAGCTATACTCAGGAAGAGTTAGAAAATAGATATGCATAAAAATGATAGGGCCCCAAAAACAAAGGCCATAGGTCACCCTGTACAATAAATTAACTACTTAATATAACCAAGGAAATGGGGAAAACCTCATGGGAAAAATTCCCCCCCCCCCCCACCCCCAAACTAAGCAGTAAATCAAGAATTGGTTCTTCTATGCAGCAGCATCCTGAGACTGTGCATGTGAACCTATGAATCCAAACTAAATGAATATGTATGGAGGAATCTTCCACTTTGGAAGAAGAACAATGCACTCAACCGAATCAGAAATATAAACAGCTGCACGGTGAAAACTGGACCCATGTAGAGCAACTGAAATCATCTGAAGAGAGAGCAAAGGTTCTTGAGGATTCGAACCATGTGTGGAACACTCAAGAAACTGATATGTTGTAGCTTTGAATAGAAAACCAGGAGTGGTAAAATCAGCCCCAAATATTAGGAGCAAGTGTCCAAGCAGATGCAAAATGTCTTCCTCTTTACTTGTTCTGTGAGGAGATGAGCGTGTGACCAAAGGTAGAGAATCCTTGGGAATCTGGAGAGAAAATGCTTGAGCTCCATAATCTGATATATATTCATAAATATCTAATGGTTCACAAAATAAAATATCAGCAACCTCATAAGAGGAAACTAACACCAAATCCCTAGCAGCAAAATTGAAGAACCGCGGTACTTGATTTTTCACCCCAAAAGTGGTGACAGCAGCTACAAGCATGACTGAAAGCTCTTCGATTTTAAAATATGAAAAAAATAATATCAGATCAGAATGTAAATCAGATCTAAATAAGTTCACAACATATCCAAAAACGTGAAATGAAATCAAATCCCCAGCAACAGTTTTGTAGGAGACTTGCGGTACTTGTTTCTTCACACTATTGATGAGAACAGCTACAAGCAGTACTGAAGGTTTATGAAATTGAAATTTTGAAACAAGAAATATCAGATCAGATCCAAATAATATCATATCAGATCCAATAATTTTCATATCAGATCCAAAAGTATGGTCAACCGAGACGGTAGATGCACAGTTTTCTTCTTCTTCAAAATTCTGAATTTTGGTGCATGCAATCCTGCAGGATTTTGCTGGAAGATCTAGATCATGGGGAGTGAATGTGTCACTCTTATAATCTGATATTTCTTCCAAAATATCCAATTTTTTACATATTTTCACACCAGCAGCAACATTAGAGGGAGAAAAATCAAATTTCTCTTCATTTTCGAAAGCAATTACTAGTAAATTTTGCACAGAATCCAAAGGAAAATCACCGATGAATGTTTGCATGGAAGTGCAGCAGTATTTTTCTTCAATATCAGAGATTCGAATGTCTTCTTCTATTTCAGCAATATGAGAAGATGAGATATCAGAGATCTCATGAACTTTCGGAGCATCAGGAGAAGGAGTCACTTCATGGAGACTTTCTTCAATTCGAATTGAATGTGTAGAAGATTCCGCTTCATCTTCATCTTGAAAAACTTCATTAGAGAGAGTAGAGGCTGAGTATTTTGAGTGAAGAAATCTTGTGGTTCTGGCTGTGATCTCCAAAGTACTATTATGATCCTCATTGTGCTTTCCAAAGGTTTTGTCTAATATTGTCCAGACTTCCTTTGGGCATTCAGTAGAACAAATAAGGTAGTACGATCTAGGAGAAAGGGCTAGACCTATTGCTCTGCCAGTCATTCTCATTCTCATAAGACTCTTTTCCAAGTCCAATAGACACCTTGTCTCTTCAGAGATGCATTCATCTTCAACTTCCATTCCGAATAGCTTGTGAATGGGGTGAAAAGAGGGATTGATGAGTCCATTCGAAGTTGTACCTAATAAAACTTGCAAATAAAAAAAAAGGGGGCACTGTAAGGTCGGACAACCTACACATTTTAGGCTTTCATCACACCCAGCATAGTCAATCAAGCAAGCTTGATCAACAAGTTCTTTACTTGGGGTATTAAGTGGTAAGCCTTGGCTTCTGGTGCAGTGCTGGAATTTTGAGCTATTGCTCACTTCTCGTGGAGAAATCTGACAAAAATCTTGTTTTTGAGAGATTTTTCTTCGTCCCGCCGTAAGCTCTGATACCATATTAATTCTTGCACATTGATCAAGAAACTAGGAATCATTCTCATCAAAGAATAATCAACAAATACTCCTGAAATGATGTTATCGGAACCAGAAATGGTTTCCTCTTTGTATATTTAATAAACAATAATGGGTTACAATTCCAATGCTGAGCAATGGCTTAACTCCATGAAGAATTCGAATACCTAAGGAGACAATTTGAATTCAGTGAGTGAGTCTAGCTTAACTGACTCTCAACCATTCAATCTCACTCAGTTAACCACTTAACCAAAACCCTGATTGACTCACCAAACCCTCACTAAAGTTGGAGTGCAATAAATGACTGAATCTCAACTGAAGGAGATCAAACACATGTCATAGCAATCCAATCATCAAGTTCTAGTGCTTCATGACTCCAATGAACCCCATGAGGTTAACTGAAGCTGAACTGACCATCAGAAGTTGGTGGAGGCGCCTTGTTGACTCCAGTTCATTAAATAATAATAAATAATCATTAAATAATATATTTAATGACTGGAGGTGCCTTGACTGACTGTAACTAACTAGTTGAATTGATTGTAACCACAAGTTAGCAATTAGGTGCATTAATATCACTCAGATCACCCCCGGAGTGCTCCAGTTAGCCTCCTTGACTGTAGGAGAAGGCTAAGTTATCCTCCTTGACTGTAGGTAGGTGTGGGTGTGACTGGATGATGGAAATTAATGCTCCAATGATGTCAATTAAACTTAGGATAGTAGTTTAACTAGGCCAATTTGACCAAAAGAGTGTGTATGATGGTAAATGTCTCCAACAAAGGGATATAAAGGGGGAATAAGAGAGAGATATGTTAGTAGGAAGAGATAGGAAGTAGCATGTGGGGATAGATATTAGTTATTTGTTCATTTATTTATTCATATATAAAGGCTTGATATCTATCCATAAAATTCATATTATATGAAATAACTACATATCATCAAATTGTTGCCTATATTGGGATCCTCTTTGTCAATAGCACCCTGTTCCCCCCACCTCTAGGTTCTATCCCTTGCTTCTATCATGAATCTCAAATTTGATCATCCAATGAAATTAGTATACACACTACACTTTTGATTAAACCTCCTAATCCAAGCATTTGAAAAGGTAGAAAAAACATCCCTTGCTTACTAACTATTTTTTCTTTAGTGAAGGGTACATTTTTACTAAGGATATGACAAAGGATTTAAACAATCAACGCTACCGACATTGAGGTACATAGAGGGGTTGAGGAACTTGATTAAAATCCAATCACATACTCTCCTACATGATAGAATCCAATGGAAACATTGCAATCCCAAAACCATGAAAAAATGTTAACTCTATTGAATTCTTAATGGGATCTAAAATTATACCCTTTTCATATGAAGCCCATGGAGGTTGGAACCACTCTCAAACATCCTAACAAAGTTAATGGTAATATTAAAAAATTAAGTAAAAGGGTAGGAAATGAAATAAAAAAAAAATATCACTTTCACTTTAAGAATTTAATATTTCCATTCAATGTTACTGTTGATTATTATGGTATTCATTTAGAAATTAAAAGATATGAATAATAACACACACGTGTATTAACAAGCTTGCATTATTAATGCATATGCATGCACATTAATTTTTGTATAAGAATGTGTGCACATTTTTAACGTCTGTGCGTTATTAATGTGTGTGCATTTCTAATTTCAAAAATGTTTGGCGTGAATGAATTTTAACACCTATGTGGTGGATGAGTTGTTCACTTTGGTTTTAGGTTCAGATTGTTAAACCTATGGTTTGTGCCTACAACTAACAAAAGCAATCAATTTTTTCATTCCCCTGTTTTTCAACCTCGAATCTACATATGCTACAATGGTTTGTTGCAAATGAAATTGCACAAACTTATAGAGATTTATGTGCAAATTCCATTTTTTTAGGAAGACAATATTGTTTTATACTTTTTATTTATTTAATTTGGTCATATGTCAAATTTCTAAAAACCATAAGTTTCATATTTTTCTAAATTTTGATTGGTTCACCTATTTTGAAAACAAACAAACAAAAACCACACAACACTTTAAAATAAATATAAAATTAACAATAAAAATTATAGAAAAAATAATGTCATTATTAACTACAACTTTCCAAAATTTTCTATTGTTTACATACCAAACCTGGAGCCTAACATATGCATTATGTTTTAGAAAAAAGATAGCAATGAGCATACCAATCTTAGGAGAAACATTTCATCTTTTTATATTTATTTTTACTAATCAAATTTATGTTTTTCTCGGCTTCCATGGCAACTAAATTGCCATTGTTGGATAATATTACCTTAGACAAGGCATCAAATGTTTTTTCTTACTTTGTAAATTCTTAAATAAAAACAAATTTGTTTATAATCCAATCCAATTTAAACTCAATCATTGGTTTAGGCTTTTATTTATCAATAAATTATGTGAAACATTTGAGCTATGAAATTATAGACAAGTTTGGTTAAAATTCAATACAATTTAAATTCAATAATTTTCTATCACCAAGGTTTTTTATTATTTTTAACATTATTTTTGTAAAATTTGTAATATTAACAATCTTTTTGTAAAATATCTTAGAATTTTGGGGCAGACTATCAAATATGCTTTTTCATTGAGAATGAGCCAAGAGAACTGTATAGATTGATTCTATGGGCGTTGTCCAAAATTCATGATTAACAATGTCAAAAAAATTAAAAAATAGATTAGTTAACATACAATTCCTCATAGTTGGAAAAATTAAACTTCAACTATTGGATTATTAGATACAACTATTACGTTATTACATACAACTATGAGATTAACTCGATTCATGAGACAACTATTAGCTTAACTTCAACACTAATCATGACTTTATATTAACTTTTAAACTAGCATATTCACATAGTTTGTGGTTGGATCATGTCGATAGGGATGAAATGGTTAAGAGATAGTTATGGAATGGAAGACAATTTGGAAATATTTTTCTATTCATCATATTCTTCTAGATAAAAGGGTTTAACTGTGAGTTATCCATGACTAGCTACATGTTATCCATTTATCGACTATCAGTTGTTTTTTATATTGATTTTCTTTTTATCTCACATTTTTCTAGTTATCTACCATTAACTATTGGTTATTGATTCATCATCTATGATTTATCCATGCATCAGCTATGAGTTATCCATTCATTGATACCAGTTGTCTATTCATCATCTAGATAGCAATTATTTTTTATATTCCTTTTTTTATAATTGTTTATTTCGAATTGTGAACTACTACTATAGAATCAATCTCGATATGACACTTCTATCATCATCTTTAGTAGATGAAAAAGCATATGCAGTAGTCCACCCCAAATATCAAATAAAAATTTCTATCAACGTAATTATGTATAAGAAACAAACATTAGCTTAACCCCAATGGTTCTATAACTATTAGCTTAAATTCTACTCTAATCACGTTTATATTGGATAATTATTAGCTTAAAACTCCAATGATTCTACAACTATTAGCCTAAAATTCAACCCTAATTGTGGTTATATTGGATCAATATTAGATTAACTATTAGACAACTATTAGGTTAATTCCAACAGTGATGCAACTATTAATTAGTTTAGATGAACATGGTAATTAAAACGTGGCAATAAAAAACTTTTAGATCTTACCCTTAGAAGTGTACATTCATTGTAGTGAAACCATGCATCGACCAATGAGCTTTCCATTTGGCAGCAAAACATCATTAGAACAATCAATAGACTCAATGCAATCTATAAATATGAACAAGCAGTGAGGGTTCTCAAACGTTTTTCTTTGAATCAAGATTGGATCACTCAATGAGTCCAGAACTTCCATTAAACTGTGTATTAATAATTTATCTCAAACATATACCTCTAGGTTTATTTCAAACTTAATAATCTTATTAATATGGTTGTTGCTAGTATAAAATTTGCAAATGTTTAGGTTTTATTTATCAATAAATTATGTGAAACATTTAGGAATTTTATTCATATATATTTAGAGAGATATGTGATAATGATTGGAGTGTTTTTTCTAAAAGTTGGGAATTGAAAACTCTTGTACTCCAGAGGTCCATTCCAATTCACTATCACTATACTTCTAGGCCTACCAATCTTGTCTCACACACACAAACACACACACATATTTTTAAAAAGCTATATTTTAATTTTTATATAATAATTATTATGATTATAAATTAATTATGCCAATAGGCATTTAGATATTATATGAGATTTTGGACTTGCTTGAGGGGATTAACAAGATTAACCCAAGAGTAAAAGTGTACAACAGGGATTCATTTCATAGTAGAAGTATCTTGTTATGCTTAAATGCATCTTAATTAAGATTTAAATAAGCTTCAGTTAAAGGGTGGTTACAGAAATGAGACCAATTTGTTTTTGTTTTTTTATATCATTTTTTTAGTTTGTTTATTAGGTAGATAGGTAGTTAGATATTATCTGAAATTTTGGACAAGATTAGCCCGAGTATAACAAGCTCTTATCTTGTTATGCTTAAATGCATCTTGATTAATATTTAAATAAGCTTCACTTAAAGGGTGGTTAAGGAAACTCATAACAATTTGTTTTGTTTTTGTGTCAATATTAACTCTAACTTTATCAATCTGGTATGAATAATGGATATAAAAGTATATATTTTAGTCTTTGTTTAAGAGCCATTTATTTTCACAAAAATAAGTGATTAGTTGTGCTTATAGCATTCACAACCCACCTAGTTTTAATTAATAATTGTAAATTGGTTTTTGAATGATAGAGAACTAATACAAACAAAAGTATTTATCATTATTTATTGATAAATCAAATTATTTAATATTAAATTATTTCAAAATTTTATTTTCTAAAAACAATTTAATTAAACTTTAAATTTTGATTATGATAATTAATTTGGGACATAAATATTTAAGAATTTGGATTTGTTTTTTTAGACAAAATATGAAATTTTATATATGAGATTTTATTATTTCAAAAGTTTATTTTCTAAAAACAATTTAATTTAAATTTAAATTTTGATTATGATAATTAATTTGGGACATAAATATTTAAGAATTTTGGATTTGTTTCTTTAATATGAGATTTTATATAAATTTTATGTGGTAATTTTTATTTTATCTTTAATTTAAAATAAAGTGTTCTCCATTTTCATATAATATCTTGATTTTGCTGTAGCTAATTCTATATGTTTATTTTATTTTATTTTCTTATGAATTAGTTTTTATTTTATCAACATTATAGTTCATATAATATTTTTATTTTACTTTAACATAATTTTAACATTAATGGTTTTTATTTTATTTTAACATAATTTTAACTATTTTTATTTTGGTTTGCTTTTACTTTTGTCTAGAATTAAAAAAAAAAACTTGTATCTATACCAATAAATTTAAGAAAAGAGTATCTATACCATAGACTCATTCATAATCTTACGCTACATATAAATATATTTATTTTTGTTTGCTTTTACTTTTGTTTGGAATTTTTTCTTAAAACTTGTATCTATACCAATAACTTTTAACTTTTAAAAAAAGGAGTATCTAGACCATACACATTCATAATCTTACGCCGCATATAAATATATTTCATACTTATAAAACACATTAGAAAAACACTCACATCAACCAAATATTATATTTATCTTTTACATATAGCTTTCAATTCCTTTCAAACATTCATTTCTATAATTACTCTTTTCCAAACATGTAGCTGCTATGCAAGTATAGTATACTTGCATATTTAGTAGTTACCAACTCAACACTTTACAAATTATTTAATTATGTAACCATACAAAGGCTATCACTATACTCTTTGAAAATATCCAGAACTATATGGTGTTTGTCAAATGGTCACCTTGCGCTATGATACTTCTAGTCTTCTATCACCAATTTTAGCAGAAGGTCCTGCACGGCTAGTCGAGTCGTGTCCAGGTCCACGGGAGTCAGACGCTTCACATAAAGCAACGGTAACTTCTGTTTAGTGGTGTAATATTTATGTTGATAAAAGTTTTTATTTGAAATTTGGGGTGGAGTACAGTATATGCTTTTTCATTTATAACAAGAAGAGATAAGTGTATAGTAGAGATTGATTTTATGATATCAGTTTAAAATTCAAAATAAATAATAATAATAAAAAGAATATAAACAATAATTTATAGTTAGTTGATGTAACTAGTAACAATGCATGGATAATTCATAGCTGATAAATGGATTACCAACAGTTTATGACAGATAACTAAAAAAATACTAAATGAAAAGAAAAACAATATAAATGTTCATAGCAGATAACTAAAAAATGCCATATGAAAAAAATAATAATATAAAAAATAATTAATAATTAAATATACTAATTACCAAAAATAGAATACTTATATCACTGTCTACTTACCTTACGTTGCTAGGTTTTAAAAACATCGTTCAAGGCCGTGCTAGAAACCAAGGCTGCTTTTAGCAGACCCACCACCTGTTCTAGACATTACCAAATTAATTTAAAAATTGAAAAAATCCATGCTTATTCGCCCATAATATTTGAATATATTTGTTCAGTAAAGCTTGCTGTAACAAAAACAATTACCTCGTTGGTACCAACTATGACATTCCGCTCTTGCAATTCGGTCAGCTCTTGCACGTCAAGTTTATTCCACAGCTTAACAATAGTAGCAGTGGAACTAACAGGAATTACAGTCAAGTCGTTTGTGATGACAAAGTTGGCACTCTTTTTCACATAACCTGTCAGAAGTACTGGATCTTTGGCTGCTGCAGGAGCTTGCTGCTCCACCAATTTCACTTCACGGGTTACTGGATGGCCACAGGGACAAGTTACAGTTCCATATTGGGAGCAAACACTGTGTGTGGTGGAGCCATAACTAGAGTTACGACACACATAATAACTGCAAGTAGGTCCAAGTCCAGGTCCAGGCGGAGGAGGTGCAGGAACAAGAGATTGAATTCACAATGCGTCATTGGTGTACGTTGCAGAGATCACTACATTTGGATCTAGAAGGAATGCTTTGTCTGCTTTCATGAGCAAGCCAGACAGACTCTGCACACTATTGTAAATATTTGTGATGCAACTAACTTTTAATTTTCGATCTTCGTTAATCTTGGAGGCTTTGGAATCCTGCGCGGCCTGCTTGGCAATTTCCCCTGCTGGAAGATCAAGAAAACTAAATAACATATCAACAAAATCTTTCCCTGCTTTATCGTATATGATCCTACAACTTTTCTTATCTAGCATGAGTTTTATGCTCATTGTAGGCTTAGACTGGTCATCGACCACCATGGCAGTTTTGTGCTGCTTTCTGATGAATATCAATGAAAGCAGTATGGCCACCAATTTAATTTAGAAGCAGACACATGGTCTACCAAAACAAGAATAAAGTTTGTAACCAGCATATTAATTTATTTATTAGACACCCACTAATCTCTACCCATACTGGCCGCCGCATGCAATTGCGGGTACATTTCGATTATGTAGTATTGCGCATTATCATATTATATGTTGCATTTTGAATCTGATTATTGTCCTTTTCTTGTTCGACATTAATCTTGAGCATTATCATATTATATATTGCATTTTGAATCTGATTCTTGTTGTTTTCTTATTCGACATTAATCCTCCTGTATTCCGTTTGAACGACCTTCATTGTGATTCCATTTGAACAACCTTCATTGCTAACCTTATCCTAAAAATAGTCTAAATGATAGAAAAATTTATTCACCCACTTTAAAAGAATATGGCATTACTGGCAGGGAAAAGTAAAAGGTTATATATATAAATATATGAAATAGAGAAAATAAAAATTTATGATTTGATATGAAAAAAAAACTTAAAAAATTTACTCACTATACCTCTATGCCTTACTTACTAGCCCTTCCTGCCTTTGTATTTCCATCTCTCACTATCTCTATGTGTATGTGTGCACGTGTCTTTCCCCCTTCTCTCTCTATCTATCTCTATATGTGTGGGTGTCCCTCCCTCACTCCCGATCTCTAAAAACCTCTCTCTGCCTTATTTATACCTCTCTCACTATCCCTCCCTAAGTCACTCTCTCTCTATTGCTCCCCCCTCCCCCATCTCTCTCCCACACAATCTCTCTCTCTCTCTCTTTCTATGTGTGTGTGTGTGTCCCTCCCTCATCCCCACTCTTTCATAACCTCTCTCCACCTTTACTATACCTCCCTCATTATCCCTCCCTCCACCACTCTCTCTCTATCACTCACCCCTCCCTCCTCTCTCTCTATCATTCACCCCCCCCCTCTCTCTCTATCTTTGTGTGTGTGTGTGTGCATGTGTCCCACCCCCCCTCTCTCTTTATATATCTACGTGTGTGTGTCACTTCCTCACCCCCATCTTTCAAATTTTCTCTCCACCTTTTATATACCTCCCTCACTATCCATCCCTTTATATCACTCTCTATATCATTCACCCCCCTCCCTCTTTTTCGTTCACCCCTCCCTCCCTCTCTCCCACACAATATTTCTGTGTGTGTGTGTGTGTGCACCTCCCTCACTTCCCATATCTCATAATTTATCTCCACCTTCTCTATACCTACCTCACTATCCTTCCCTCCATCACTCTCTCTCTATTTCTCACCCCTCCCCCTCTCTCCTACCTCCCTCTATCAATACCTCCCTCCCTTCTCCCTTAATTACCATCCCTCTGTGCCATTATCTCTCTCTCTCTCTCTCTCTCTCTCTCAACTTGTATCCCTCCCTCCCTATCTCTTTTCACCCTCACTCTCCATGTTTATCTCTTTCACAACCTCCCTCTCTCTCCTTCTCTCAACCCTTCACCCTTTGTATTTGACTCTCTCTCTCTCTCGTTCTCTCTCTATACATGTGTGAACCTTCCCCATTCTCTCCTTGTGTATATCCATGTCACCCCTCACACACACACCTTCTATCGCTCCCTCAATATCTCTTTCATTCACTCTAGATCTCCCTCCCTCCCTCTCTATCTTATTCTCTCTCATACTCTCTCCACATCATTCTCTCTCTCTCTCTCTTCTTCTATGTTTTAAACTTATCCCTTCTCCCCAACCCCCTACCTCATTATGACCCATTTTCTCTGTTTTATCACATCTCATTCCCATCTCTTTAATTTCCCCCTCCTTTGCCTCTCTCCTCCAACACATCATATTCCTCCTCTAATACTCGATATCCACCTTTCCATTCACCAATCCTCTCTCTCATCAAACTATAACTCACTTCTCCCCTCCTCCTTATCCCCCTTCATCGCTCAAGTCTTGTGTACTGCTTCTAACCCTATGCGTATTCAACATCTCTTATCCTCCTAATAATGATCTCAATCTCCACTCCCCTTCACCCTTGTAACCCATAATGTTTCCATTCCATTCATCTTTCTCCACTTGAATTTACAACATACTCCTACGACCTTGACCCTTCCCCACCCCCTCTCAACTATTAACTATCCCCACTTGAACTTTCGACATCTTCCTAGGCCCTTGACCCTTCCCCACCCCCTCTCAACTATTAACCATCCCCACATGAACTTCCAACATCCTCTTAGGCCCTTAACCCTTCCACCCCCCTCTAAACTATATCCATACATTTGATATATTACATATAGTGCTAGAATTTTATCTCTAGAAAACGTGTGCGCATTATAGAACTACATAATGCCCGTACGTTTTGTAGTTCTATAACGTGCACGTGTTTTGTAGTTCTATAATGTGTGTGCATTTTGTAGTTCTATAACATGCACGCGTTTTCCAATTTTACAAGGGCGGGAGACGTAATTTGAATTTTAACATGCCAATTCACTTGCTCACATGTCACCAAAATTCCTGTGTATTGTTTGGAGTTTGCTTCGGTAATACCAAATCTGTGTTATGGTATATGATAAACCATAGCTAATTGGGCATTTCTTCCATTTTTCGAAGAATTTGTTGTTTACACACTCGTTATAGTATGCTACACACAATGATTTTTTATGAAATCTTAAACATAAATAACATTTTTTATGTAGATTCTAAATATGTAGTTTTTATTAAAAAATATTAAATTTTCCTAGTTTTTTTCAATTTCTATTGTATCCGAATTCCTTAACTCAAAAAAAATGTTGTTAGTGTTTTTTCCATAACTTTTTCAATTCTTAATCATTTTAAAAATAAATTATATGGTGTACTAAAAGACACTGACCTCTACATTCTATAAAAAACCCATTTCATGATTATTTCATTAAGACCTTCAAAGGCTGCACCCACAAAAGATGTACCATTTTCAAGGAATGATCACTTAGATAATTATAAATTTTTTTTAAAAAAAATACTAATTTTATTTTCGAAAAATAGAGATGCACTAGTGTTATATGTTCTCCACATGCCTGCAAAGTTTTGTATCCTGAAACCATCATTTAGGCTGTCAAAGGCTGCACCCACAAAAACATTTACCTTATCATTTGCCTAAAAAATAAAAAAAACGGCGTTTAGAAAAAATGAAACTTGACAAAGTTATAAAAATTTTCAATATATAAAACTTATATATTTGGAAATGTGATTCAATTTCCTAGATTTAATATTCTTTACTCAAAGCAAGATATTTTGTGTAAGTATCTCAAAAAATACAATTAAGTTGAGGGATGCCTTATTTTTCAGTTTTCTATTGCATCTAACGTGCCAAAAGTGACCCTCATTAGCTTGCACTTACTCAGTCTTGGGTGGGTGGGCTTGTAGATATATCTACAAAGTATTCCCAAAAAATAATATCTTTTAAATAATTCTAATAATATGATACTTAATAAATAAATTTTTTTTTTAGACAAAAACGGCTATATTTATAGGTGGTTTAACCACAAAAACAAAGCCAAATTTAACATAGGTTCCCTTATGGTAGTAGCAAATAGAGTTCAGATGGTGCTAGTCTTTGTAGGGTTCAGCCAATGCCACTCCTATATGGCTTAGATAGTGCCAGTCATGTACAAGACACAGAGATAATAAAAAAAGAGATCTAAGACTTCTAGCTAAATGCTAATAACAACAGACAAATGTCGGATATCCAAAAACAAGATCCTAAAAGATTGGAATTCATTTGGATTTCCCGCCATAGAGAGAAGAATAACCTAAGAAATTCTCCGTTTCTATCTTTACCACTTTCAATTCCAGCTTCTCGAACTTAATTTCCAATTCTGCCAACATCCATGTCAATACATTTTCAGCTTCTCGAAATCGACTAGGCAAATTCCTTCCTCAGGTAATCCATGTCCCTGCCAACATTATCTAGTCATCAAACACCCTATGAATCAATCTTTTTAAGGTACCTGTTAATCTTCATGATATTCTTCTTCATCTCCTAGATATCCGTCTCTATGAACTGGGAAGGAGGGGAAGAACCAATGGACGTAGAGGATGCCGAGGACGCTTCCATGGTGCAAGTAACAGTTTGAACACTCAAAACTTTCAGAAATTCCTTGCTGATGCAGATGGACCTAAGCATAAAACAATTTCCATTCCCCTTGTCATGCCTAATAACCTTGCCACCCAAATCACTCCAAACATCCATAATTTCCTGAGAATCCTCGTTTGATTTTGCTTCAGGTGGATGAGACACATTTCCTTCAACGATCTTGGAACAGTTTTTCCCGATTGTACAGGAATCTAATGGATACAGCAATTCCCTATCCTTGCACATGCGTCATGTCCTATCCTAGAAATTTGCCATGGGATGGAGGCAAACGCCACTTGGGAATGCGTTGACATATTCCACAGAGACGATGTATACCCCATAGTCAAGGCCAAGGCCCTATGGGGGTTGGAAGAAAGTATTGGCTCCATTTCTCAATAAAATTCCAAAACCAAGGGAGGAACCAATGTTTGTAGCTAGGTCTTCTTTACTATTTTTCTTCCTTAGCATGTGAAAGAACTCGACTTTGCAAAAAGAATTGACCAAGGCTTGAATTTTTCTAATTTTTCTAATTATCCAGGGGAGGCTCTATGTTTCCAAGGAGTGCCAATTTATAGACCTCTTTGGCATATGAGCACGAGATCAATAAATGATCAACCGATTTTTCATTGTTGAGACAGAGCGGGCATCTAGTGGGGCCTTCCCACCCATTTTTTTTTCTTCAGATTGTCTCCGATCAATAGTTTCCCATGGGTCAAGGTCCAGATAAAAAAATCAACTTTAGGAAGAACTTTAACCGCCCAAACACTTTTCTAGATATCTGAATTTTCATTGGGATGGGGATTTCATATGAGATTATAACCCACTGAAGTACCATAGATCCCCATTTTCTTCCCCCATCCTCTAGCATCCTTAGTAGTCCTAGTAACTAGGGATTTCCCATGGAGTTTGGCAATCACCATAGTCTTTTCATCAATGAGGTGGGATGGACAGTGGACACTCCATCCCTTCCAGGAATCAGAGCAATCCGGTTTCCATTCTAAAATATCCTAGAGATTGAGCAGGTTATGACTACGCATATACTCTTGAATTTGATCAATTCTATGCCACTGTTCAAGAGGAGGATCTCCCATTATCAAATATTCCCAAATTTTGATATGCTTCATGTTCCCTAGGATCCAAGTAATATTGGGAGAGAAAAAACTAAGGGCCTTCGACAAGATAGAGAAAATAGTTGATCAGTTTCTCACCAGAGGGGGGATGTCAAGACATCTCAAACGATTCCATGAAAACTATTTTTCCCACAGGGAATACTTACACCAGTTCTCCTTGCCAGAGATGATATTCCAAAGAATTTTTGCTCCAAGAGCCAAATTTTGTGAATCAAGATTCCTGATTTGTAATCCTCCTTGCAAGGCTTTGACACCTTCTCCCAACTTACCAATGTCAGCTTCTTCTCATTCTGCTTCCCTTCTTTACATAGGAACTTTCTAAGAAGAGCTTCAATGAGGGAAATAAACCATTTCAGGGCTAGGAAAATGGACAACTGGTAGATAGGGATACTGGAGAGAACATCTTTTATTAAGACCACTTTTCCAGTTGGATTTAAGCATGTCGATCCCCAAGTGTTAATCCTGCTTTTTATTTTTTCTACAATTGGAATCTAGTTTGATGACTTATGGGTGATCTTGAATATGTGCACTCTAAGATATTTGAAAGCATCCCATTGGGTCTTCCCTTCGATTCTACTGATGTCCGCCATCTCTATGGGGTTGCAGTTCCAACCTAAAATTTGACTTTTCTTGTAGTTGATATGAAACCCCAAAGCCTCTTGATAGAGATCCTATTCTTTTTTGAAAAGTCTTGCTGATTGTACACTAGCACCACCTAGAAGGATTGTGTAATCGACAAATTGGGAATGATTGATATCTTTGACTCCCCTAGCAATGCAGAGACCAATGAGGTCATTATGAGGCTGGCTTTGATCAAGCTGAAAACTGAGCACGAAATCTTGAATGGCATAAATAACAGGAGAGAGAGAGGGAAGCCCTAACGAAGGCCTTGGAAGGCTTGGAAAAAATCAGCCGCATGCCCATTGACAAGGGAAGCAATCCAGGGACCTCTGATACAGGATTGGATCCATCTGATGAATTCAGGATCAAATCTGAACATGTGCAAGACCTGAAATAGAAACTCATATCTAACTCTGTCAAAAGTATTAGCTAAATCTAGTTTAATAATCATACCTTTTTTCCACGCGATGAAGACTAGAGTGTATTGATTCTTGGACAAGGATGATGTTGTTGTCTATATTCCTTCCCTTGATAAAGCCTCCTTGGATCTCGGGGATTATAGATTGGAGAACCTCTTTGATCCTATTAGCAATGACTTTGGTAATGACTTTATAACCCATTAGAGGAAATTTCAACTCAAAATAGGCCTTTTGACCATAATTCAAATTCCATGTCATCATGTGTTAGCCAATGAAATTGCTTTAAATTTGAAATACCGTATAGGTCTTAAACATTTTTTTAATATAAATTTGGAGATAGTTATCATAAAAAAAACTAATTTTTTTGTTCGTATTTTTGACATATCTCCTTGTGTTTTTACTTAAATTTCGATCGAGAGAGATCCTTGGATGCGAAATTAAATTCCACATCCAACGAGATCTCTCGATCAAAATTTGAGTAAAATCAAAGGGAGGTATGTCGAAAATACAAACAAAAAAGTAGTTTTTTATTTTCTTCCTCCAAAATTAATAAATATTATTTTATTATTTTATTATTTTTCTTAGGAGGCCCATTTTGAGTTGAAATTTCCTCTAATGAATGTTGCAAAGCGAAATAGGTTTGAACCTATCAAAGGAAGTGGCCCCTTTTTCTTTGGGAATCAATGCAAGAAGGGATGAGTTGGTACTCCCACCAATTTTGTTGCAAACTTGAGATTTTATAACCATTTTATGAAGGTCATACTTGATGATCTTCCAGCATGTCTTGAGGAATCTGGCTGTGAAGCCATCAGGGCCTGGAGATTTATCGGACTCCATACTTGTCAGGTTCTTTTTGACTTTTTTTCTTGAGGTATGGGCCATGAGGCTTCTATTAATAGAGTGGTTAATCAACTTTGGGACCGAGTTAAGGATTGGAGAACTAGGGAGAATTCAACACGGGGTCTCCTCAGTGTAGATGTTTTGAAAATGATTATGCACCACCTTCTTGGTTTCCTCAAAATCATGAATCATTTTCCCTTGACTTTGTATCTCTTTCACCGCTTTATAGTTCTTACGTCCTTCTGATTGTTTATGGAAGAAGTTTTTGTTTTTGTCCCCAGCTTTTAATCATAAGCATCTCTCCTTCTGCCTCCAGTACTCTTCCTCAGTCCTATAGGCTGCAGGGAAGTTTCGATGCAGAACACTTTCCTTTTCCAGGATAACAATATCTAGTGGTTGTTCCTCCTGCCATCTTTAATGATTTTCTAGATTCTATTGAGCTTCAATCCTCTACGCGGCTGGGGATTTTAGAGTTTCAGTGCAAGATTTGAGAGCTCTATTAAGCCCCCTAAGTTTCTCTTCCTAGACATAGAATGGGGAGCCTGAAACCAATGTATCCCAAACCTCTTGATTGAGCTCTTGAAAACCTTCTTGTTTGGTCCAATGTGGATCCAATTTACACTAAATCAAATAGGAATGGGACCAAGATTTTTCTCCCCAGATAGGTCCAGCAGGATCGATTTGTGATCCGACATGCTAAAGGGAAGAATGGAGGAGTCCGCTCTGTACCCAAGTATCAGGAGGGAATGTTGAACCAAAAACCTGTCCAGTGTAACCACGATATGCCCCGGTCCAATTCTTTTATTGGTCCATGTGAATAGACTGTGTGTCAGCTTGATGGCTTCGAGGTCCCAGTCCCTCATAATATCTTCCACTCATTCTCGCAGGGGCTCTCTGAAAATTGAACCTCCTTTTTTTTTCTTTAGCACTGAGAGTAATATTGAGATCCCTAGTGATGATGAGGTTCTCTGGCTGGAGAGAAACCAGAGTGTCTTGAATACTTTTCCAACACTCTTTCATCTCCAAAAGAAAAATGGGGACATAGATATTTAGAATACTTACTTGAGTTCCTGATTCATTGTGGTGCATATTTGAGAAGATCCAATGAGTGTGAGAGAGGGATTGTACAAGCTCGAATATGCTCTCTTCCAGAATGAACCAAGTCCTCCAGAAGCTCCTCTAGCACTCCTGGATATTCCTTCTCCATTTTTCCAAAAGAGACTTGTTTGGAGGAAATCTTATTCCTCCATTTTTCATCTCCTAGATCAATAGGATGTTGGGATTGGAAATCCAGACTAAGTCTCTCATTGCTTCAAATTTTTTCCTGCTCCCTAAACCTCTACAATTCAAGGATACAATCTTCATTACTTACCTGTGGGGGGGGGGGGGGGGTTGGTGGCCCCCTTGGAGTCCTGGCCTTTCTATCTGGTGAACCTAGGATTCATCATTGCTTTAATCATGGCTTACACTCCAAGAAGTTTGTATCTGTAATTAGCTTCCTCTCTATGTTCCCTATCAGCTTTCCTCCCTCGTTTTTCTTTTTTCTGTGAGAGTTGTGAATGTATGATTTCTCCTTCCTCTTCCTCCAAGACTTCGTCTTCTGAGTTGGGGTTCGAGGGTTTGGGATGAAATATTATTTCTTTATGTTTTCCCTTGTATGGTGAGCTTTTCCATTCTAATCTAGGGCTCGATGGCGAGGGATCCCTCCCCCCCCCGCCTCTGGACCCATCTCGTCTTCTAGCCTTGTTTCCCCTCCTTCATTTCCCAGTTCTACAAACTTATTCCTTTCTTCAGGTTGGGGTTTCTGGATCGTGTCTTCTTCCTATTATTCTGAGATCCCATATTTATACCATATTTTTTTGTGTGTCTGTCTAGTGTTAGTCTTGGCTTGTCTATCTTGAGTCCAACCTTCTTCTACTTCTTTATCTGACTGTTCTATGGGAAACTTTGGACAGTTTTTTGGAAGTTCCCATAATCATGACAGTGTCGACATTTGAAAGGAAACTGCTCGTAGTCCATCTTTTGATAGTGTTTCCATTCTCCCACCATTAACTTGATTGCCTCTGGTAGGCCGACTTCCATATTGAATTCTACGCATATTCTGGCACAGGAATAGTTCTCTTTGGGGTTTTCTCTGTCGATATATTTTCCCAGTTTGTCACTAATAGTTTGCAGGCATGAAGGGGTCCAACAATAGACTGGAAGATTAGGAAGACAAATCCATACCAGAACAACCTTGGGGACATCCACTACTGGATCAAAATCCAACGTCCAATGATTCGGATATAGGCCTTGGGGTCCCATGAAGTAAGGTCCATTACAAAAAATCAGATTCTGATCTTCTTTGGAGATAAATTCAAAAAGAAAGAACCCCCTTCCTACAGCGTAACATGTGATGCTATTGGAGATCAAAGGTCTCCAGTTTTCAGTTGTCATGGGAAAAGGCTATAGACCTGTGAATTGACCAACTAGGGCCCCATCTTCCAGTTAGACAACAATATGCATGGGGTGCTATGGTGGAAGATCAATGATTGGAACCTCGTCAAGTTTCTTCACAAACTTTGGAACAGGTGAATATACGGATTTCATGGATCTTCCAGAGATCAGATTACTGAAAATGATAGAGACTTCAAGGGACGTTAGTGGTGGAGCCCCACCTCCATCATCGGGCATGATGTCGATCCAGGCCACAACCCAGATCTAGAATGATCTGGCCTGAACCAGAAACACACAGCTACAAAGGCCTGACAAAATCACGGGTCAGAGCCATGGACTGGCCTAGGAATGAGATCCAGGCCATGACCTAGATCCACATGCAACATTCTTAGAACGAGCACGAGCGACCAGAGCATCCCAACCGCCAAACCCCTAACTCTTCCTCCTTGCTCTTTCACTGTTAAGTTTTCTATAATGTTATGATATAGTGAATTTTACTTTTAATGAGTTATCAGAGCAGAAGACTTGTCTATGTTTTTTTAAATCACACAGATTCTATGGGATCTTGTTCTTGTGGTGAGTTCATAAAGGCCCCGTGGGAAGGTGAGGATCAATTAAACAATGTTAAATTGTTGATGAAGTGATTTTAAAATTTTTAATAAAATAATATCATTAATGTCTTTAAATTGTGTTGTTATATTTTAATTATTAATAATTAATAATTAAAATATCATTAATTATTAATTATTAACCATTAATAATTACATTAGGAATATCTCCATGAGATTATAATATTATGGGAATATGTTGTTTAATTATTTATGTTATAAAAAAAATATAGCATAATAATCATTTATAAATTAATTATTAACTAAAAGTAACACAATTTTATTCAAAATATCATTGTTCTTTTTTTTGTTAACATAGAGTGAAGTTGTTGATTAGTTGCTACTAACTAGAGATCTAAATTAAAAATTAGTGTAATTTATTCTTTAAGCATTATTTTATTTTAAATAGTATTATATATTAATTAATGTTGATTTAATTATTTTTATAATATCTTTGAGATAAGTATGTGCAATGTTCTTAAAATATTTTATTAGATTGTAACAGTGTAACAATTAATAAAGGTTATGTTGGATTGTAAAGTTTTTATAAAATGTTGGATGATGATGTTCATGGAGGGTTATGGTGGATTGCACCATTTCTCCATGAATATATTGTATTATTGTTATGTTCATTAATGCGTTTGGTCGCAGTAAGACATTCAATGTAATGTAATCAATATAGTATTTATTTAAATTATGAAGCACTATGTTGGATTACGATAGTCAAAGTGACTGTTAAGTTGAATTGCGACATTGCTTTTTGGTCATGTTCATGATGGTAATGTTGCTTACCATTTTTTTTTTGCATTAAGAGATTCATTAAATTCTTTTAGAGTAACTGCGTTTAGTTATATTTGGATTAGTTTTGTTTCATTATGACAAATGTCAAGGGTTATGTTAGGTTACTATGTTCATGTTGGATTGTGCCATTTGTCCATGAGTATATTGTATTATGGTTATGTTCGTCCATGCATTTTGTTGCATTGTAAGGTTTTCTAATAGTTTGGTTTAATACTTAGGTTTGCAATGGTTTTGCTATATTTCGACATCCATGAAGTGTTATATTGTGTTACAAAATTCATGAAGGTCCATATTGCATTGGGAAAACTTTGCAAGGTTATGTTGCATTATGGTTACATTAATTAATTGCTTTTGTTGGATTATGAGATTCGTTTGGAATGGTTGGATTGTGCCATTTGTCAATGGGGATGTTGTATTATGGTTATGTTCTTCTATTTATTTTGTTGCATTGTAAGGTTTTGTAATAGTTGGGTATACTTATCTTTGCAATGGTTTTTGTTGTATTTGTACATCCATTAAGTGTTATCTTATGTTACGACATTCATGAAAGTCCATATTGCAATGCGAAAACAAACAACGGTATTTATCATTTTTAATTTATAAATCAAATTGTTTAATTAAATTATTTCAAAGGTTTACTTTCTAAAAACAATTTAACTAAATTTTAAATTTTGTTTTAATATTTTTTCCTAAAATGATATTAATTTGAGACACAACAATTTAAGAATTTGGAATTGTTTTAAGAACCAAAAAAATTTATATTTAATATGAAATTTTATATGGTAACTTTTGTTGATTTTTAATTTAAAATAATGTATTGTAAATTTCCATATAATATCTTGATTTTGGTGTACCTAATTTTATATATTTTAATTTTAATATTTATAAATTTATTATATTGCTATGAATTAATTTTTATTTTATCAATTTTATAGTTAATATAAAACTTATTTTCTTTTTTACTTTAATATTATTTTAATATATATAAATTATTTTTTTTATTTTATTTTTGATTTACATGTATAAAATTTTGAACCAATAACTTGAAACAATACACTCATTCATAAACTTAAACGCCTTACAAAGGCTATCACGATACTCTTTGAAAACATGCAGAACTATCCGGTGTTTGTCAAATGGTCACCTTGCGCTACGATACTTCTGGTCTTCTATCACCAATTTTAGCAGAAGGTCCTGCACGGCTAGTCGAGTCGTCTCCGGGTCCACTGTAGTCGGAGGCTTCATACAAAGTAACAATAATCTTGGTTAGTGGTAGTTGGCTTCAGGTCTATGGCAGTGGGACGTTTCAAAATTCAAAATAAACAGTTATAAAAAAAGAATATAAACAATAATTAGTAGCTAGTTAATAAATTGATAAGTCGTGGCAATGTATAGATAACATAGCAATGAATTGATGATAACCAACATTTCATTGCAGATAACTAGAAAAATGGGAGATGAAAAGAAAAATAATACAAAAAACAATTGATAGTTGATAAATAGATGACAGGAAAAATGTGGGTGATAACATATAGCTAGACATATAGCTAAACATAGATAATTGACAGTCAAGATCCAGTTTAACTAAAAAATATCTCTTAACCATTCAATCCTTATTTACCTAATCTAACACAAACTATGTAAATATGATAATTACATTAAAAAAAATAATATACTTGTATTATATCACTGTCCACTTACCTTAGGCTGCTCGGCTTTGAAAACATCGTTTAAGGCCGTGCTAGAAACCAAGGCTGCTTTTAGCAGACCCACCACCTGTTCAACACATTAACAAATTGATTTAAAAATTGAAAAATCCAATACTTATTCGCCCATGATCTTTGAATATATTTGTTCAGTAATAACAAAAACGATTACCTCGTTGTTACCAACTGTGACATTTCGCTCTTGCAATTCGGTCGGCTCCTGCACGTCAAGTTTATTCCACAGCTTAACAATAGTAGCAGTGGAATTAACAGGAATTACAGTCAAGTCGTCTGTGATGACAAAGTTGGCACTCTTTTTCACATAACCCATCGAAAGTACTAGATCTTTGGCTGCTGCAGGAGCATGCTGCTCCACCAATTTCACTTCACGGGTTACTGGATGGCCACAGAGACACGTTACAGTTCCATATTGGGAGCTGACACTGTGTGTGGTGGAGCCATAACTAGAGTTACGACACACATAATAACTGCGAGCAGGTCCAGGTCCAGGCGGAGGAGGTGCAGGAACAGGAACAGGAGATTGAATTTGCAATACGTCATTGGTGTAGGTTGTAGAGATCACTACCTTTGGATCTAGCAGGACCGCTTTGTCTGCTTTCATGAGCGAACTAGACAGACGTTGCACGCTGTTGTAAAGATTTGTGATGCAACGAACTTTTAGTTTATGATCTTCGCTCTTGGAAGCTTTGGAATCCAGCGCCTGCGCCTGCTTGGCAATTGTCCCAGCTGGAAGAACAAGAAAACTAAATAACAGGTCAACAAAATATTTCCCTGCTTCAGCGTACATGATCCTATGACCTTTATTATCCTATGCTCATTGTAGGCTTAGACTGGTCATCGGCCGCCATGGCAATCCTGTGTTGATGAATATCAATATGAAAGCAGTATGGCCTGTAAGCTCCGCGTCCGGCCGGCGGTTCATCTTCTTTGAGTGGCTCCTCAAGATCTCCAACGGTTCATTTGGTTTGGCAACCGTTTCTTTCCTGGGAGCTTTTGAAGTGGTTCATCACCTGAATTTTTGGAACGTTTGACACATAGCCTCAGAAGCTTGATGGGAGCTTGGCTATTTAAAACCCCTGTTGGTCCCCAAGCTCACTATCTCAATCCCATTCAGTTTTACACCATCAAGAAGGAGAAAGCAGAGCTTGGAAGCGTGCCTTGGTGTTCTATATGAAGTCCTGTAGGGTTTTCTCTGTGTGCATTCCTGCGTTTTTATTTTGATTGGAAGGATACTGGGATTTTTGGTTCACTGTGCGTTTTGGTGTAATTTTCGGTGCGTTGAAGTATGATCCAGTTCGGAATATGGTATGCGTTGAACTAAGTTACTAACTTTGTGTAGTGGGTTTTTAAATAGACACAGTTTTGTTAAAACCATACCTGTATGTTGGAATCACTTATTTCATACTTGTGTATTAAATTCCAAATCGGTAGTATTTTCCTTCTCTGGGTATTGCCTCCACGCAAAATGGAGATAAACCCTTTCCTATTGTTTATGTTCAGAAGTTTTAGCATTTACGTTTTTGCACAATTAATATCTGATGGATCCACTAGTATGATTTCCTTAGATCCCACATTTTTGCTTAAAATTTTTTGAATATCTATTTTCTTTTTATAGATCCAT